>JAVTVY010012692.1:0-56232 GCA_036873755.1 Hanleya hanleyi
ACATCCCTCAAATCGGAATGTACACCCGAGAACTACAAGATGACACCTTCCAGGACGCATTCGAACCGTGATTAGCCCATCTCGACCCCAAATAACTTCCTTCACTGCCCCAAAATGGCCGCTTTACTTACTACAACCAACTGCGCATGCGCAGATTAACGCGACATGCATTCAAAAACACACCATTCTGACTCTATCCCACACAAGCTTCACTTTGACACCTCACACGACCCATTCGAACCGTGATTAGCTCATCTCTAACCCAAACACACCCCTACATAGCACCCAAATGCCTGTTTTCTATACTACAGCCAGACTGCGCATGCGCAGACTATTGAACACGGACGAACCATTAGTGTAGTCAAGTGCTCCTCCACGAGAGCTTCAAAATAAGACCTCACTCGACCCATTGGACCATGAGTGGCCCACCTAGACTCCAACATGTCCACCCCGTGTGGGCCTATACACCCATAGCCATGCAGTATAGGCCTATGGGCCTACCCAGGCCTTGGTGACTTTTTTCAAAAGTTTCACCGATTCGCTCCACAACACTTCCTATCATGTTCTACATGACGAGACGTGAAAAACGAGACCCCACAACCCTACCGCAAATGTATAGAAGTGGGTTTCCCAGTAGGATAAACATTGAACCTATACCCCAGTATGGGTCTATATGGGGCTCAGTGACTTTTTTCAAAAATTTCACCGATTCGCACGGGGACACTTCCTATCATGTTCTAAATGACGAGACGAGTAAAACGAGACCCCACAACCCTACCGCAAATGTATAGAAGTACGTTTCCCAGGGGGGACAAACATTGATCCTATACCCTCAGTATGGGACTATATGGGGTTCGGTGACTTTTTTCCAAAATTTCACCGATTCGCACGGGGACACTTCCTATCATGTTCTAAATGACGAGACGAGTAAAACGAGACCCCACAACCCTACCGCAAATGCATAGAAGTACGTTTCCCAGGGGACAAACATCGATCCTATACCCTCAGTATGGGACTATATGAGGCTATATCGTACTTTTTCAAAAATTTCACCGATTCGCACAGGGACACTTCCTATCATGTTCTAAATGACGAGACGAGTAAAACGAGACCCCACAACCCTACCGCAAATGTATAGAAGTACGTTTCCCAGGGGACAAACATTGATCCTATACCCTCAGTATGGGACTATATGAGGCTATATCGTACTTTTTCAAAAATTTCACCGATTCGCACGGGGATACTTCCTATCATGTTCTAAATGACGAGACGAGTAAAACGCGACCCCACAACCCTACCGCAAATGCATAGAAGTACGTTTCCCAGGTGGACAAACATCGGTCCTATACCCTCAGTATGGGACTATATGAGGCTATATCGTACTTTTTCAAAAATTTCACCGATTCGCACGGGGACACTTCCTATCATGTTCTAAATGACGAGACGAGTAAAACGAGACCCCACAACCCTACCGCAAATGTATAGAAGTACGTTTCCCAGGGGATAAACATTGCACCTATACCCCAGTATGGGACTATATGGGGCTCGGTGACTTTTTTCAAAAATTTCACCGATTCGCACGGGGACACTTCCTATCATGTTCTAAATGACGAGACAAGTAAAACGAGACCCCACAACCCTACCGCAAATGTATAGAAGTACGTTTCCCAGGATGGTGCTATACCTCCCATACCCCATATAGGCATTTTCCCGTAATTTAGTCCGTATTCCGTATTTTTCCAGGAAAATTTTTACATACACCCACCCTGGAACTAGGGGGAGATAACTCTATTGATAGACAAGCCCCGTTAAGCCCGGCGACCTATATACCCCTCATACCCCATATAGGCATTTCCCAGGTTTTTCGATAAAGTCCGTTTTCCGTTGTTTGTTTTTTTGTTGTTTTTTTTCAGGAAAAATTTTACATGCACCCACCCATGACTGGATGCCCCTTCACATAGGCTTCACATGGATACCTCATAGAACTCCATCGGCCCATTAGTGGCTCCCCTAGCTCCCAAAACGTCTATTTCCATACCCTTGGGCCACCGCGCATGCGCAGAAGGCCGATATATCCATATCCATTAGATGCCCATTCATGAATGCTTCACTTTGATACCTCACTCGACCCCATCGGTCCACTAGGGGCTCCCCTAGTTCCAAAAAGGCTATTTTCATACCCTTCGCCCACCGCGCATGCGCAGAAGGCCGATATGTCAACCCCACACCCAGTCCATTAGATGCCCCTTCATGAATGCTTCACTTTGATACCTCACTCGCCCCCATCGGTCCACTAGGGGCTCCCCTAGTTCCAAAAAGGCTATTTTCATACCCTTCGGCCACCGCGCATGCGCAGAAGGCCGATATGTCAACCCCTCACCCAGCCCATTAGATGCCCCTTCACATATGCTTCACTTTGATACCTCACTCGACCCCATCGGTCCACTAGGGGCTCCCCTAGTTCCAAAAAGGTTATCTTCATACCCTTGGGCCTCCGCGCATGCGCAGAAGGCCGATAGTTCAACCCCGCGCCCAGCCCATCAGATGCCCCTTCACATATGCTTCACTTTGATACCTCACTCGACTCCATTGGCCCATTAGGGGCTCCCCTAGTTCCAAAACCGCTATTTCCATACCCTTGGGCCACCGCGCATGCGCAGAATGCCGATATTTCAACCCCACACCCAGCCCATCAAATGCCCCTTCACGAATGCTTCGCTTTGATACCTCACTCCACCCCATTGGTCCATTAAGGGCTTCCCTAGCTCCAAAACGTCTATTTCCATACCCTTGGGCCTCCGCGCATGCGCAGAATGCCGATAGTTCAACCCCGCGCCCAGCCCATCAGATGCCCCTTCACATATGCTTCACTTTGATACCTCACTCGGCCCCATCGGTCAACTAGGGGCTCCCCTAGTTCCAAAAAGGCTATTTTCATACCCTTCGGCCACCGCGCATGCGCAGAATGACGATATTTCAACCCCACGCCCAGTCCATCAGATGCCCCTTCACGAATGCTTCACTTCGATACCTCATTCGACCCCATTGGTCCATTAGGGGCTTCCCTAGCTCCAAAACGTCTATTTCCATACCCTTGGGCCTCCGCGCATGCGCAGAATGCCGATAGTTCAACCCCGCGCCCAGCCCATCAGATGCCCCTTCACATATACTTCACTTTGATACCTCACTCGACCCCATCGGTCAACTAGGGGCTCCCTAGTTCCAAAAAGGCTATTTTCATACCCTTCGGCCACCGCGCATGCGCAGAATGACGATATTTCAACCCTACGCCCAGTCCATCAGATGCCCCTTCACGAATGCTTCACTTCGATACCTCACTCGACCCCATCGGCCCACTAGCGGTCCCTACAGATTGCCGAACACTTCCACGAAAACCCACGAGTTTGGGACTACTTTCGGTCCGCAGAGGCAGACCGCATCACCGCCAGACCGCATCACCGCGGAGAAATACATGCCCCCAAGGTCACGCCCCATTCACCCAGACCAGAAGTGACGTCATACCTGCGCACAACACTCCTGCGCACACCCCCCCCCAATACCCCCCCAATGTCTGAGTTGTCTCCCTTGCATCCATAGTGTAGAGATGGCGCCACACCCTCAATTATGACGTCATTTTTACATCCGGGGGAAAGTCTACTCCATTTGCCCTTTGTACACTACTCAGGTGCTAGTCTATATATATATACCGACCGTATCGAAAAATACTGATATCGGCACCGTTATGTATATTACCTTTATATTACCGGCACCGTCATGTATATTACCTTTATATTGGCTATGTATTCAGTCAAATCTTTCTGGGCTACATATAAAAATGATAGTTTAAATACTTACCTCCTACAAAAGCAGACAAAATTACAAAACTAATGACGAGGAAATCTCGGTTCTGAGACTTAAATCCAGACATATTTGTGTTTACCGTCCCTCTCCTTCTTTAGGTTATTCAGCGTTCCCTGACAGTTAATGTCACCAATATGACCTTCCAATGTTGAATACAATTCAGCATAGTCATATTCTAAATTATCTATAAAATATCATATAGTGTCACATTACCAGAACATAATTACATTAAGTTAGACTGTAGAAGCAATTCTGGCACAAGGCCTATTTCTCCGAACAAAAACCCTGAACAATTACATTATTTATGTGTGGCCAAAATGTCGTCTGCACAGTCGGGCATATGAAATTAGTCGTTTACCACACGGAACAGAGTGATATGTAGGGTACATGCGTAAACAAAACTTCGTCTTCGCACTTCTACTCCATCGTAGTTCTCGTGTCCTCCGGTATATCGTTATTGATTTCTCTGCATGTTTACGTGTCCGTCGGTTTGTTTGTTCGTCCGCATTGATTTGGAACCTTCAGTGCTAGTTGGCATTGGCCGTGAAACTTTTCGGCTTTAATCTGTAAAGCGGGACAAATAATGATTTCTTTTGCCAAAATGCTCTGACTTTTCCAAATCATATGATTCAACATCTTTTCCAAACAATACGAGACCCGTAACGAAGTTTTACTCCATACCTTGGAATAAATAACGGAAAGAACAATTGCCGATCAGTTTAGTTTCTGTCTGCAATATTTGAGTTAACCATACGGGGATCCTGACCTGTTGACGCGATAGTCCGGAACTTAAGTCTCATCTGCAGATAAAAGTTTTCATGAAACATTCGAAAAATGAACATTTGAGCTTCCGCATCGGTATGAAAAATTAGGAGGACTCAGAAGAGCGCTGTACGTAAGCATCCCATTACCCCCTTCGCTAAGTTAATGTCTAAAATACCAGACAACTTCCGCGACTGGCGTGCAAAGAAATATTTCAGATGGCAGAAATCTGTTCTGACAGTGGGAACGACACTGCCTACCGTTATCCCTACCTGGCCTGGGGGGGGGCGAAATGGCCCCCTATTAAACTTTCTGCGCTATCTCTGGAACGACAAAAATGGAGAGCTGAAACTCCTTGACTTTATAGTTTATCATATTAGGGTCATTTTAAGCCTATTTGCATACCCCCAGGAGGAGAGAATCATTGGTAAATTCAAGATGGCGGCCACGTGGGGTACCAGAAAGGTGATGTTTTTGTTATATTTCTTCAAAATTTCTGCTTTTCCGCGACGAAAAGTGGGTAAAAACTATTTTATTCATATCACATTAATATTTACTAATTTATCAGTTCTTGCGGAGAAATTGCATAAATAAAAAATTCGGGGAGGGGAGGGGGGGGGGGGTGCATTTCTAAGAGTACTAAGAATAGTACGTATTTGTGAACAAAATGTGGTGGTAACAAAAAGAGAAAACACGCTTAAAGGGGCATTTGCCTCCAAAATATTATTATTTTTTGGCCAAAAAGCTCTAAAACTGTAGCTATGGGGTTGGTGAATTGACAAAAAAACACAATTAACATAACATATATATGTACACACTGTAAAATATGTGACTTTATCAGCTGTAGCAATAGATGGCGATATCATAAAGAAATTGAAATTGGAGAGTCAAGAAGATGGGGACATGCAATTTGTCCGGCCGATAAAGCCACAGATGTAGTCATGATCACTGGGCCCATTGACCCCTGAATGAAACCGAAATCGAAAAGGGTATCAATCGCCCATAACCTTTATTGGTCGATTATTTTCTGCGTAATGATGAGGTAGGGGAAGCCGATTTAAAACCGAGCAAACAATTCAAACATAGGCGTTCAACACCCAAATCTGTAACATGTGCAAGTTTATATGTCGTCATTGTAAGATGCCAGGTTGCATGGTATCTCAGGCTGATTCAAGTTGGCCGGGTTGGGCTTTACGCTGGTATCAAATAATTATCCGATTGTAGCGATATGCAAGAGGTGAGAAGAACTGACGACGTCTGCCGTCTAGAAAGCAACCATATGCTCCACAGGCAAGCTTCCCTCGGCACCTCACATTCAGACACGAGAATACGGTGGATCCTCGGGTGTAGTTTTAGTATCTTAGCCGCGCTTTTATTGCTTGCCCATGTTGAGACTATAAAGTATCGGCACGGCCCCTAGCACCGGCTTATGTAGAGTTAGATACGCTAGCTCAGAAGCGGTGATGACAGATTGGCTAAAACAACAACTCATCTGATGTTAATGGATGAGTATCTCGGATGTCGGATGGAGTAAACGCCTCAACATGGAGTAAACCTGGTAAATGCGAGAATAACCAGAAAAATTAACCTGCAATGCCCGCCGTCGTACGGCTTAAATTTCCCACCAATACAATAAACGTACATATAGTAGTTTTGACTTGAATTTGACTTGAATTTTATTCACCAATGAATCAACAATTATAAACTTAATATCAGTGGCTTCAACATTAAACGACATTGTAATTTAAGAATGGTGAATAATTTAGCCAGAGATCTAAATTGGCGGGATTAAAACCCCTTGGGGCTTGTTCTATCCCTGCGTGGAGTAAGGTAAATAGAAAAATAATAAGCATTCATCGGCGAAATAAGGAACAGAAGAATACACAAAAAAGTTATATGTACACATAATTATCCGCGCATAGATTGTGATGTAGGTCAGTTTTCGATCAGTTATGTTTTCAGTTTAGATTTAAATAATGATATTGATTTTATTGTTTTGAATGGAGGAGATTGTTTGTTCCACTCCCGAGGTCCAGTAGTTTTAAGTGTATAAAATGACAAATTAGATCTATAAAAAGGTCTGTATAGATTACATTGTTGTCCTCGTGTTTGGTAGCGGTGAACATCTGATTGTTTAATAAAATAATCCTGGAAGCTTTCTGGTAGCAATTCAGGATGATGAATAAATTTATAGGTGATTAGAAGACAGGAGTAAAGATTTAATCTGTGTAATTGTAACCCTTTTAAATTTTTAAATAATGGGTCTGTGTGGTCAAGTTTTTTTGATAAAGTTATCACCCTTAAGGCACGTTTCTGAAGTAAAAGCAATGGTTGGAGGTGAGTGACATAGGTATTTCCCCAGAGTATATTACAATAGGACAAGTAAGGAAATATCAATGAATAGCATAGTATGTATAATGTTTTCTTATTTATCGAGTTTTTGATGTAGTTGATAATACCTATATTTCTTGATACTTTATTACAAATGTAATTTATATGTGATTTCCAGTTCAATTGGTCATTGAATAAAACACCTAAAAATTTGAACTGGTGAACAAGTTCTATTTCTGTTCCTGATATAAGAAGGTGTAGTGTGTTAATTGTTCGGTTATTACTGTTGGGTCTGACTAGCATATATTTAGTTTTCTTAATATTGAGGGATAAACGATCACAACGGAACCAGTTGTGTAGCTTCTCTAGTTCCTGTGACATAATATTGATGACTTCAGAAATGTCTTCAGAGGAAAACACAACACTGGTATCATCGGCAAAGAGAATAATTTTAAGCATATTAGTGGCAGTGCTGATGTCATTCATATAAAGGAGGAAGAGAATTGGTCCAAGAATTGACCCTTGGGGTACCCAACAGGCAACGGGCATAGGGTTAGAATCGGTGTCATTGTATACCACGGTTTGTAGTCGATCAGTCAGATAACTGCGAAACCAATTATTCGACAAGCCTCGAAAATCATGGTGTTCTAAATTGAAAAGTAAGATTTCGTGGTTGACGGTGTCAAACGCCTTGGATAGGTCTAAAAATGAGACTATGCTGTACTGTTTGGATTCTTTAGCAGAAACAAGTGTATCAAATAAAGAACACGAAGCTAAAAAATGTGGAGTGGTTTGCTCGAAATCCACACTGGTCATTGGAGATAACTTCATGTGCTGCCAGGAAGTCAATCATCTTAGTAACCGCAAGTTTCTCTAGTATTTTACTGAAGCAAGGCAAGACAGATATTGGTCTATAGTTAGAAAGATAGTGCCACGGCACTGTAGCTCATCTGTCTGTAACTGGAGAACGTAGCTGTGAGAAATTTTTACTAAAGAACTGCAATAGATGAGTTTCTAACTTGTGTTGTCCCCCCTGAACACTAAATGATCCATGCAGTTATTTCCTGAGATTTCATGATAAAGTTTCATGGGAAATTCAAGATGCGGCCATATTGGATTTTCGAATCGGACAAGAAAAGGTATCTTGCTCAACTTGACCCCAAGGGGAACCTGTGCATCAAATTTGAGAAAAATCAATGCAGTAGTTTCTGAGAAATCCATGATCGCGATAACAAAGTTTCATGGGGAAATCCAAGATGGCTGCCTGGTGGCCATATTGGATTTTTGAATCAGAGCAGAAAAGATATCTTGCACAACTAGACACCAATGGGAACCTGTGTACCAAATTTGAGAAAGATCCATGCGGTAGTTCCTGAGAAATCGCAATAACAATGTTTCATGGAGAAATCCAAGATGGCTGCCTGGTGGCCATATTGGATTTTTCAATCAGAACACAAATGGTATCTTGCACAGCTAGACCCCAAGGGCAACCTCAGTACCAAATTTGAGAAAGATCCAGCAGTAGTTCCC
The DNA here is from genome assembly GCA_036873755.1 of Hanleya hanleyi. Taxonomy (NCBI): domain Eukaryota; kingdom Metazoa; phylum Mollusca; class Polyplacophora; order Lepidopleurida; family Hanleyidae; genus Hanleya; species Hanleya hanleyi. The sequence goes on from JAVTVY010012692.1 coordinate 8,485, forward strand.
GAGAAATCATGATGTTTCATCTGGAAATCCAAGATGGCTGCCTGGTGGCCATATTGGATTTTTGAATCAGAGCAGAAAAGATATCTTGCACAACTAGACACCAAGGGGAACCTGTGTACCAAATTTGAGAAAGATCCATGCGGTAGTTCCTGAGAAATCGCAATAACAATGTTTCATGGGGAAATCCAAGATAGCTGCTTGCACAGCTAGACCCCAAGGGCAACCTCAGTACCAAATTTGAGAAAGATCCATGCAGTAGTTCCCGAGAAATCATGATGTTTCATCTGGAAATCCAAGATGGCTGCCTGGTGGCCATACTGGATTTTTCAATCAGAACACAAATTGTATCTTTCACAACTAGACCCCAAGGGGAACCTCTGTACCAAATTTGAGAAAGACCCATGCAGTAGTTCCTGAGAAATCGCGATAACAATTTTTCATAGGGAAATCCAAGATGGCCGTCTGGTGGCCATATTGGGTTTCTGAATCAGACCACAAAAGTATCTTGCACAACTAGACCCCAAGGGGAACCTGTGTATCAAATTTGAGAAAGATCCATGCAGTACTTCCTGATAAATCACGATAACAATGTTTCATCTGGAAATCCAAGATGGCCGCCTGGTGGCCATGTTGGATTTTTCAATCAGACCACAAATTGTATCTTGAACAACTAGACCCCAAGGGGAACCTCTGTGCCAAATTTGAGAAAGATCCATGCAGCAGTTCCTGAGAAATCGCGATAATGTTTCATCTGGAAATCCAAGATGGCCGCCTGGTGGCCATATTGAATATCTGAATCAGACCACAAAAGTATCTTGCACAACTAGACCCCAAGGGAAACCTGTGTATCAAATTTGAGAAAGATCCATGCAGTACTTCCTGATAAATCACGATAAAGTTTCATAGGGAAATCCAAGATGGCCGCCTGGTGGCCATATTGGATGTTCGAATCAGAGCAGAAAAGGTATCTTGCACAACTAGACCCCAAGGGGAACCTGTGTACCAAATTTGAGGAAGATCCACACAGTAGTTCCTGAGAAATCGCAATAACAATGTTTCATGAGGAAATCCAAGATGGCCGCCTGGTGGCCATATTGGATTTGTGAATCGGGCCACAAAAGGTATCTTGCACAACTACACCCCAAGGGGAACCTGTGTATCAAATTTGAGAAAGATCTATGCAGTAGTTCATGAGAAATCGCGATAACAAGGTTTCATCGGGAAATCCAAGATGGCCGCCTGGTGGCCATATTGGATTTTTGAATCAGACCACAAAAGGTATCTTGCACAACTAGACCCCAAGAGGAACCCGTGTACCAAATTTGAGAAAGATCCATGCAGTAGTTACCGAAAAATAATGATGACAAGATTTCACTGGCAAATTCAAGATGGCCGCCATGGCAGCCATATTTAAAATTGTATCGACACGGCATGAACAAATTCTGGTGTACTCATTGGGGGGAACATGCATGCCAAGTTTCGGCTTAATCGGCCAAGCGGTTTCAGAGAAGATGTTTACGGACGACGCACAACGGACGACGCACGACGCACGACGGACGACGGACAGTCAGGCCATGACATAAGCCCATCGGGTCTTCGGCCCAGATGAGCTAAAAAGCAGTGGGGTCATCCGATTTAAATATCGGGGTTACCTTAGCACATTTATACAAATCCGGGACTATTCCAGAGGTAAAAGATAGGTTCATAACAGAAGACAGGGGCTTGGAAATAAAGTTGGAAACCAGTTTAACGAAGGGCATCCGAATACCATCCGAACCAGGTGAGGCCGACTTCAGATTCATTATGGTTTGCTGAACATCTTCTGTAGTTACAACTGAAAATTGAAAATGATCCATAACAGGAGGACCAAGGTAGTCATTGAAGTTTGACCCTGTGTTAGGAATTTGGGAATCAAGATTTGAAGCGACGGTACTGAAATACTCGTTAAATTTGGTCTGGTTGTCAGTTATTTCCTCGCCGTTTACGTTAAAATAGATTGATGTTTTTGTGGATTTCTTTCGATTCAGGAGATGATTCAGTGTTTTCCACATTACTTTGATATCCTGGTTACATTCAATAAATCTTTGTTCGAAATATTGCTTTTTTGATATGCGAATGGTATGATTTGATTTGTTTCTGTAGATTTTATATTGTCCATGTATAAGTTCATCCTGGGAGACGAGAAATAGCCGATACAATCTATTTTTTTCGTGAATGGATGTCAAAATTCCATATGTAATCCAGGGTTTAATGATTTTCTTCTTAGATAATTTGCAAGTTACTAATGGAAAGCAATCGTTATATATCACGTTAAATTTTGCAAGGATTCTATCAAGAGCTATATTTGGATCATCACAATCTTGATCAATATCGGTCCAATCCATCTCTTTCGTTCTTCCCGCAAATCGGTCTTTTTGTTCCGGTGTAATTCTGCGGTAAGTTATTTTTTGTTCTGGTATTTCACAGCTGGACTCAGATTTCAAGATGTGGAAGATTGGAAAATGGTCAGTAATATCCGTTAAAAAGATACCCGAGAAAAGGTTTTCCTCGTGGAAGTTGATAAATATATTATCTATAAGTGTTGATGAATGGGATCGAACGCTAGTAGGTTTAGTAATTTGCGGGGAAAACCAATATGATTTCATGATATCAAGAAATTCCTTAGAGGGTGCATGGCGATCGGTTTTAAAAAGGTCGATGTTGAAGTCGCCCATCAGGATACAGTTATTTTTTCCAATGTCCGTCGTGCTAAGAATGTCAGTTAGATATCGATTGAAATTACTTACATTTTTCCCAGGTGGTCGATAGAATATTCCCACAAGATAATTTATTTCACCAAAAACCAATTCCAAGAAGAGAGATTCATAATCGCCGTCCTCATCCAGGTGTGAGAGGTCTTCTCTTATTGCACGGGATTTTATATTCTCATTGACACACAAAATTAGTCCGCCTCCTCTGTTCCTGCTTCGAGAGGATGGGAAGGGCGTATACCCAGGTATTTCAAACAGTGCCTCAGTTGAGGGATTTAACCAGCTTTCCGAGAAACCCAAAACCGAGAATTGGTATTTAAGATTATGTATGAATCCTGTTATTTCGGAGAAATGTTTCTTGAGGCTCCTCGCGTTCATGTGTAAAAATGATAGTGATTGTTGAGTATTGTTAGTTGTTTCCTCGATGAATGTGGTATCAGTGAAATATTTGGATTGATGACTATTAATATTATTCCAGTGAGCAATTTCAATGTCATTATCGTCTGTAATAGCTTTCCTATGATCAATGTCATTTAATTCAATAGGATTGAAACACATATTTTGGATAAATTCTAGATTGATTGCAGAATGCAGAACTTGTTGTGGAATTTGTTCGTTGAAGAATGGGAGGAATGATGCAAAATTCACGAGTCGAATGGCATGTACAGAGGCTGGGCCTCGGGGACTGACAGTCCACCAGCAGAAACGTATACCATATTATTGGTATCCCCTCAACGTTAAATCAGCACTAAACACAAACCCGAACCGAAGCGCAAGTCTGAAGCGAAGAGTGCACGCCAATCCGGAAATGTGACGGAAATCGCGGTCTACATGATGCCACAACGCTCAGCATAAATACGGGTGTACGACAGATATAAGACTGAATGAACTTACCGTCCAGTATTTATATCCATCCTGGTCTGTGATATCAACAGAGAATACTGCATAATGTTCCCGTTGACAAAGAAACTGTGCGAACAATATACGGCGATATAATTAGCGGTAACGAAAGTGAAACTAGAAGTCGGGAATTCACCACCCCCACAAAGTCTGCTTTGTGATAACGGATGTTATCGTTCTCCTAAACTGTACAATGGTGTGAGTTGTCTTTGACTGGATAGTGCAGATGGCGCTGCGGGAAAGTATGAGATTTCATACGTGGCATGCAACCACCTCGCTGGGGGTCTAATAACACCCCAGCCACCAGTCAGATTTTGGACCGGATTCGGGGCCTTCGCGCACATCGCCGGAAGTGACATCATATATAGTAAAATAGATGTTTAACGAAAATTTTGATTACTTTTCAAGTCTGCATAATACCTCCGTTGACCTAGCGTTAAAAGAATTATCTGGAGATAATTTTCCCTGTTTATCTGGACAGAGCATATGAAAAGTAGTTCGCTCATGTGCAACACTAAAGGAGTCGTTTGGTCGGATTCAAACTGAACCGTGCGTTGGTTGGTTTCCCCTATACGTCATAGCAACGTAGTAAAGGTCAACTTCCGCTATTGGAGGCAGGGATGTTATTGGAGCCTGCGAAATGGAGCATGCGCTGTGGGGAGGTTGCGTGGCCAACCACCTCGCTGGGGGTCTAATAACACCCCAGCCATCAGTCAGATTTTTGGACCGGATTCGGGGCCTTCGCGCACATCGCCGGAAGTGACATCATATATAGTAAAATAGATGTTTAACGAAAATTTTGATTACTTTTCAAGTCTGCATAATACCTCCGTTGACCTAGCGTTAAAAAGAATTATCTGGAGATAATTTTCCCTGTTTATCTGGACAGCGCATATGAAAAGTAGTTCGCCCATGTGCAACACTAAAGGAGTCGTTTGGTCGGATTCAAACTGAAGCGTGCGTTGGTTGGTTTCCCCTATACGTCATAGCAACGTAGTAAAGGTCAACTTCCGCTATTGGAGGCAGGGATGTTATTGGAGCCTGCGAAATGGAGCATGCGCTGTGGGGAGGTTGCTTGGCATGATCAACCTGTAACCATCTCGGTCATCTATACGCGGTAAGACTGACCCTGGGATCGTGTGTAGGCTATCCATGTTCAGCCTACTTTCGGCAACTGCCAGGAGAATTGCCATAAATCAATACCACGTAACTTCGTCAGCCAATCAGCTAAAGTCTACCGACGTAACCCCAACGTAACTCGCCATTTTCGAGTCATGTGATGAACTACTTGTTCACAATTTCAGATCCACCACACCTCTTGGATGATACGAAAGTTATACATACCTATATATTTTGTAAACCGAGGCAATATCTGTTTCAGAAGTGGTTTGAAAACCTGTAATATATCAGATTTCTCGGGTCTGTTCTCCGCCGGATGAAGGCCGAACAGAATCCGGTAATATACCGGATATCGCTCCGCAATAATGAAGACACACGATTCGCAAGCCATCCTATGGATGGCGAAGTGTACGCAAATGGTGGCATGATGTGTATAAAAGACGGAGATAAGGCATGGAAATCACTTTTGATCTGAACTGCAACCAGGTAACTATACTGTTCTATTGAGCACATAGACTGAACAGTGTATTATTGCATGCACAGACGTGTAATCGGTGGACGGTGCCTGTACGAAGAAGAGGGAACATAGGAAGTCCAGTGACTAGTATTAATGAAGGGTATTGAGCAGTAGTGTTGTCGGCGAATGCTGGGCTGCGTTCGGGCGACCGGTAATATTCCAAGGGATATGGAATTGGGCTGCTGATACATGGAAGCACTATACAGCACTGGCGATACCTAGGATCCAACTGTATCTACCTGATTGGAGCTCGAAGGAAGAAGTCACTCTTACAAGTCAGCTTATGTGTTGGGGGCCCTGAAGTGTTCACGGTGGGGAGGCATAACGCTGTCTGAGAGCGTTCTCACCGTGGAACGGGTGACAGAAAACTGGTACCAACCTGTGAGGGGAAGCAGGGCAATTTGATGTGATCTGAGACGTTGAAGGAAGTCTATCGAAGGAAGTCTGTTTTATCGGTCGTCGTGAATACCTCAGTTTGGGCCGTTTACGGTGCCTATGATCGCGCCAACGAAGCAGCATCTCAAATCTGTTACAGACGGATTTGCCGCCCGAGACGTAATATTAGACCACATCATCTAGCCGGATAATCCCGAGAGAGGATCCTCGCAAGCCAGATTACGCCTGGATAGAAGTCAGCCAAGTTCACGGTTATTAGATGAACCTAGGGTGGGATAATGATCACACGCAAGTGGTGATATCGTCGATACGTACAAACCAGGTGAAGACAGACGTATCGACGGTGGAGAGACGAACCTAACTGTAGAGTGGAATACTTACAAGAAGAAGCAGACGTATCCACGGTGGGAAGACGAACCGACCTGTAGAAGGGAATACGAACCTACAAGGTAAACAGACGTATCCACGGCGGGAAGACGAGTCTATCTCTAGGAAAATACGTACCTGCGAGGGAAAGACGGTCACATCAACGGCGAGAAGCCACGACACATTCAGGGGACTTTCTGGGAAAGATATACTTACCTTGGATGGAAGACGATACGGAAGCGTCTTCGCAAGACAGGTTACAACTGTGAAAGAAGGAACATATCCACGGTGGGAAGACGAACCTCCCTGTAGATGGGATTTCTCACAAGGAGAAGCAGACGTATCCACGGTGGAAAGCCGGAGCAATCTCTGGGACCATATGTACCTGTAAGAGGAAGACGGTCATCGCAACGCTTTCTGGGGACGATATATCTACCTTAGAGAGAAGAGAGCCGCTATATCCATAGCCTCGCCCCAACAGCCGGGAGAAGGAAGGACGTCGAGCCGCTATTCTTAGCCTCGCTCCAACGACATTCCATAGCAAGAGAGGGGCCAGCAGCCATGTGGCCCCTACGATTACTCACCGTGGGAGAAGGGCCAGCAACCAGGCCGCCCTTCACACGAAGCGTGTATATTATAACTGTACATATGTACATCTTTAGCCGCAATCATCCTGTATACTTAATTGAATATTAGTGCACATTATTTGACTCAGCCTTGGTTGTCTCTACACTCTCCTACTTTCTCGGTTCAGACAAGGTGACAGGCCTAAGTGAATCTCTAATCGGCAAGGACTAGTGCCGGCAGGGACCGTGGCTTGACAGCTTATACGCTACCATTTAACGAGATTAAACTCAGCTGCGTCCCGTTCATTGACCGGCCCGGCACACGTCACACAGGTAATAAATTGGAGTGGTACACAAGAGATGGGGAAAATTGATGACGACTGACTAAAAAGCGACCATATCGCTCCACAGGAAGGCTTACCTCTGCACCTCACATTCAGACCTGAGAACACCGTGGATTCTCGGACGTAGCTTTTATTTCAACTGTTCATGTGGATACTATAAGGCCCCTAGCACCGTTTTAAGCTGAATCAGATACGCTAGCTCGGGAGCTGTGATGATATATCAGCTCTAGCAACTCATTTGATGTCAATGGATGAATATCGAGGACGTCAGATTGGGTAAAAGCCTCAACGTGGGATAAACCGGGTAAACACCTGAAATGTAATAGTAGTAGATTTGTTACAATAGATAAAAGTTAATCTGTCTTTGTTCTCTTTCCTTCAAAGAGAGCCGTCCAAATAAGTCTGACAGAACTGCAATTGGTCTGTAGAAATGTGTGCCTGTTACATTGTTCGCGGAAATCTGTATCAGAGAACAGGTTAGCAGTCTTCATCATATTGTGCATAACGCCTACACACCAGCTATTGTCTATTATACCATTACTATTCTATTGACCCTTCAGTCAGTGATATATTGTGCCTTTAACATGCTTACATGATGCTTACATAAATACAGAAAAGATAGGTTTACATAAATATAGGCTACTGTCCTTCAGCAGAGAGAAGCGGTCAACAGTTTTTGATGATATCGGCAAGGCATCAGTATGTCCCAATAATATCAAATCCGTATCGCTCATCGGTAATCTTAAAACAATGATTTTCATTGTTAAGTCATTATCTAGATAATTATGTATCTCATTCACCCTTTGACTCTTCACGCTTCGATTGTTCATATGATCACCATGAGAATAATGAAGTGCATCGGTTCATACGGCTCCAAGCACTGGGTTACGCGCAACTAGACACAAGTCACGAAACGTAGAGTAAATCTTGCACCTAAAGCTCGTATTTTGCTATCAGCAGGCGATATCTATCGCCAAATTTGAGAAAATTTTAGATCGTCAAAGTATTGTAACCTACAGTGGTAGTAAGCATTAACCTACAGTTGTAGTACGCTTTAACCTACAGTTGTAGTACACATTAGCCTACAGTTGTAGTACCGGTACGCATTAACCTACAGTTGTAGTAGGCCTACGAATAATCTACAGCTGTAGTGCGCATTTGGTGGTTATGTATACATAAATCATGCAAGTCCAGTTTCTGGGCACTCATCTGATTAGCTCTGGCGCTGTCATACTTACAAAATGTACATCTGGTGACTGACAAGGGACCGACAAAACCGTCTGGCTGAGAGATTTCAATGTGACTGTCTACTTGGTATCAAAGAGAGAGAAATGAAATATAACTTGTGATTTTGTGAAATTCTTATCCGCAATGCTCGAGTAATGCGACTTTTATGAAACTCAAGCAATTATTGTCATGTCCAGTGATAAATAGTGGACAGCTCTCCGCATTCGCGAGCTTTCACCGTGTATAACCAGGAGGTTTCTGAGCATGCACGGCTGCCACATGTGGCATTGAAACCGTTCTCATGACCAGCTTAGTATGACTAGCTATTTCCAGTAGTCTGCTGTTCCATGCATGTTACATTCTCAGTACCGGCATATATGCATGCGAAATACACTACAACACACCAGCCATGCCCATGCACTGACGGAAGTTCCTTACTTTACCTTACTAGTTACGACCTATTGTCACTCCACCATAAACTAAACGACATCCTATGACATCACTATTATTTCATAGCTTATTTAATCACCAGGGCACTTCGTCATATGTGCCATAATGCTACCACACGCCTATCTTGTTGGATTGAGCTGTTAAAGACACGAGACTCGTTCACTCCGTTTCAGTTTTTCCATGATCACATCGCAACTAAATCAACTAATAAGACGGGCCTGCATAAGACGTATCCATATCTCGTCCGGTAGCATTTACTAGACTGTGACGATTTTAATCAAGGCCACACAATGTTTCTGCAGAATCTTGTCAAACAGGACTGAACCATCAAACGCCTGCTTTCAAAGTTTCTCAAATTCGATGACATATGTCGTACACTGACGGCAACATAGCGTACAAGATCTCGGCAGCTGCATTTCGGGCAACGATTTGGTGTAAGACTCACGAAATATAATTGACAATGGATCTGTGCAAGTCGTATTGTCAGTCTTTTGTCGAGGATATTACCTTTTCAATGGGAGGTTTTACACCAAAGCCTTGCCGCATTTCGTAACATGTTTCTAACACAGTGGATCAGCATTGCCTGCCCTGATACCTTTTGTATTGTACGCATGCTTCGGGTGTCTCCAACTCGTCAAGGTCATGATCAACAGATGCGCAGACATAGAAGGAATTTCGACATTATTTATATAAGAAGATACTTACTTGTTCAGCATTTTATAACAGTAAAATACGTGATACAAGCAGTGACAAAATGTTATGATGTCCAGCTTCTGGTTTTCAATTGTTGTTGAGTTTGTTAAATTGTGTAGATATACATGCACATTGTACGAGTTAATCTTTAGTGAGACTTTGACAAGAGTACTTTGTAAACATGTTTATTCCGTGTCAATGACATCAGTCTGCACATTTTTATGCTATTTTGTCATAGAAGGGTCTAGACGATACATGTATATAGTATGATGCATGGAACAGACTTGTGTAGTGTAGAATGTTCTTTATTGCATGATGCATGATATAATTTTCTAGAAAGTTCTTCGTGAGGTATATAAAGAATGTATTGGCAGCAGAAAGAAGAATTATTCAGCTTGTGACAAGTCAGTGATACAACAATGTGTTTGACGGCCTGTGATTGAACTTCATAATAAGTGACATTCTGTAATCTTGAGCTAGGCCATGAAGGTGTTTGAGGAAGTTTTGGACTGTCAACAAATGTTTTCATGCAAAATGAGTTGTGAGACATTTGTGGTCGATTTTTCGATTTTTTTTATTCCGGCAATTTCTCCGGAAAACTGCACGATAAATTAGTATATATAAGTCTGATGTGAAATGAAACAATTTTTGTTCACTTCGCTGAAAAGCAGTAATTTTGAAGAAACCTGACGAAAACACCACTTTTTCGGTATCCCACATGGCCGTCATATTTGATTACTAAATATTAATGCGATGTGAAATAAATAGTTTTTGCCCAATTTTTCGTCGCGAAAAAGCAAATATTTAGACGAAAAATGACGAAAACATCACTTTTCTGGTACCCCATGTCCACGTCGCCATCTTGAATTTAATCATGATCCTCTGATTGGGGGGGGTTATGCAAATAGGCTCGAAATTACCCCAATATGATAAAATATAAAGTATCGGAGTGTCAGCTCTTAATTTGTTGTCGTTCCGAAGATAACGCAGAAGGTTTGGTGGGGTGGTGGTGGGGGGGCCTGGTTCATGGTCCTCTTTGTTCCGTCCTGTGTGGTTGGAGTGATGGTAGCAAGTGATGATGACCCCATTTATATAATCGGTATCGAAAAGGATAGTCAGCCTGTATAGCTGCGATTGAAACGAGTATCTGTGAGTCTTCCAAGGATCTCTCAGACTATCAAACAGCAAATCTTTGAATCAGTTTGGCGAATGCACATGTATGACGGGTAAACTATCATTGCGACCTTCACATACCTGGTAACATCTCGTAAAATTTCACGGCAAACTAATGATATAAAAATACACTGCTTTCCAATGGTTGTTTTGTACCAGTCTCCGATGTTGAAGTAGAGAAGTTGCATCGAATTACAAGCGTCTAGTCCGTCATTCATAATCCAGCCGTCGTCCATTAGAGAATATCCGCGTCCATAATCCAAAGACCTATTCCATTTCCATATAACAGTATTAGCACCAAATTCAAAAAGACAAAAGTATACATAAACATAGGCTTGTTTCCTGCAAGAGAGAAGCGGTCAACAATTTTCAATGATGCCGGCAAGACATCATGATGTTCCAAAATATCAAATCCGTATCGCTGATCAGTATTCTTAATCCATAATATTCGTTGTAGAGTCGTCATCTAAAAATGATGTACCTCAGTCACGCTTTGATTGTGACTGTTCATATGAGTACCATGAGGATGTTGAAGTACATGGGCTCATACGGCCCCTAGCCCCGGGTTAAGCGGAATTAGACACATGTTACGAAACGTAGCCCCATAGATCTTGCACGCTACGTTCGTATTTTGCTATCAGCATGCGATATGTATCGCCAAATTTGAGAAACTTTGAGTGGAGGCGCTTGGTAGAATAGCCCTGTTTTATAAGTTTCTGCAACAGTGTTTTGTGACGTTGATTAAAATCATCACATTTAACACAGGATCTAGCAAATGCTACTAAGCGAGATATGTATACGCCATATGCAGGTCCCACTGGAATATTACTATCCAGAAAGGGATAGTTTACGATGTCGAAATTGTAATCATCTCTTTTGTCATAAAGTCGACGAGAGAGAATGCCCGCTTCATTTTTATAGAGATAGAGATCTAAATAAGATGTGCCTGTAGGGCTATCTGTAGTTTCCTTCAAATCCAGTGAAGGTGGATATATATCCTTCACTGCGTCATTTATATAGCGATTATCCACAGCGAGAAGATCGTCTATATAGCGTTTGGTGAATGAGAAGGAACGGGCTTTGATTGGATCGGTTTTTGAAAGCACCTGATAACACGGACAGATAACCAGAAGTGTCATTTGACTGATACATTTCACAGTTTGTATATTCTGAGTATGCTTCAATGCTATTTAAAGTGTCGGGGCCTTTTTTGCGGGCCTTTTTTGGTCAGGCCCCCCTACCAAACTTTGTGAAAAAAATCTGACCAAAAAATCGACCCCAAAATGCTTTTTTTGAAAATGACGTCACTGTGACGTCATCGAAGCGGCCATCTTGGATGTTTTTTACATTTTCTGGTAGAGCTTGACTCAAGGGTGCTGTCCATACCTAAAGTATGTGTGGCTGAAAGCAGGCATGGATTCGGCTCTGAGTCCATAAATAGTTGTAAATTCTTCAACAAAACCCTATAAAAGTATAGATTTTCTGAATGGGCATAACGCCATTATATCAGAAGACACCTCAGCTATTGAAATTGAAAAGGAAAGACGTCCAATCCTCCTTAAAACCCCTTCAACGTTTCTGGAAAACTCTTCAAAATGTATGACAATGTGCCAATATCTACCCACAATCCAGAAAAAATGTATGGAATGATTCCCGTCCAACACGCATTTTAAAGGGGAGAAAAAACAGGGGGTCGACCTACTCGTTTTTTTCCTACGAAGTAGGCTACATATCGCAAATTGTCCGGTAATGTGTGAGGCAGTCATTCAGTCCATCCGAATCCTTTCGTCGGCAAAATAAGGAGAACCGTTGACATTAGAATTTTTGGCATGAACGTGCATTAGGGCATTGTTACCAGCAAGTTCTGAGCTGACCGAATTCTGATGAAAATTTGATTTATAATTATTTTTTTAATTATTTATTGATGGCTCAGCGAGTACACTGTCATGCCCATCGGGAACCCTTGGCTGTATGTTTCACTGTATATATAACACAGTACAAAATCTGGTGGGATATGCCATCCGTAATTGTTTTTATGAAATAGGAAATGCTAATTTTCCATCATTTGTTAGTGCATTTATCTACACTGCTATTACCAACTTGCCAGCCTCAATGCACACAATTCAGTATATTGTTATAGATACATGTAAACTGTGGCCTTTAACGTGTATCCTATTTCACATCAAAACATTTCATCACAGACCACATCAGGCTTCAAATTCAGGTCAAATTGCCCACTGGGGATGAAATATCCTACATTACATCAGCCTGGTGCAATAACCCAACACAAGAAAGAAAGATCTGGTATCATCCTTCAGATTAGTCTGTGTGAGCAACAATGATAAAAGTTTACTGAGGGTGAAACAAAGCCATGACGGCATGTTTAAAGGGTCTTAATTTATTTTCTTTGGGTAGAATTTAACTAGATAAAGTAACTTTGATCATGATGTGAAAATATGAGCACATACATTGGGGTTTTTTTTTGTACCTCTTGAATATTGACTTATATCACACTGGGATATAATTTAACCCTATCTGGCCTGGGCTTTTTGGGGCCTGTCCTGGCCTGGGGGGGGGGGGCCGAAATGGCCCCCCCGAATTATTTTTCTTACCCCTTGAGCTAGGGTGCTGAAACTTACCACACTATACCCTTGGGTCAAGCTCTACCAGAAAATGTAAAGATGGCCGCTTTGATGACGTCACAGTGACGTCATTTTCAAAAATGGCATATTTTGGTAGATTTTTCCGTCGGATTTTCCGAATTTTTTACTTATGCAATTTCTCCGCAAAAACTGCATGATAAATTAGTAAATATTAATGTGATGTGAAATAAAATAGTTTCTGCTCACTTTTCATCGCGGAAAAGCAGGAATTTTGAAGAAATATGACAAAAACATCACTTTTCTGGTACCCCACGTGGCTGCCATCTTGAATTTGCCCATGATCCTCTGCTCAGGGGGTTATGCAAATGGACTTAAAATGACCCCAATATGATAAACTATAAAGTCCCGGAGTTTCAGCACTCCATTTTCGCCGTTCCGGAGATAGCGCAGAAAGTTTGGTAGGGTGGGAGGGGGGGGGGGGGCCATAATGTCCCCCCCCCAGGCCAGATAGGGTTAAACAAAAAATTACATGTGTAAACAAAATATGTCTAAATTTTTCTTGTCATTTCAAATCTTGATCCATTTTGATTCCTTGATTAGGGGATACAGAATCACTGCCACGGAGTGTGTTGTTGTGTCACAGCAATGGAATTCCGATTCACACAACGAAGCTGAGGTGGTTTAATATTTATCAATGAAGAAAATCACCGATCAACCGTCATAGAATATGATCAACCGCCATAGAATATAATGTGAAACAAGAAAACCGAAATAGTACATTCATCAGATTGCCGATACCCAAAATGTGTTGTCTCATATATCTAGATAACAACGTGATGTAGAGACGCTATTTATTCGTCTTTGTACTGGTTATGCTCAGGAGAATGACATATAATCGTTATTATCTTGTGCAGAGAAGGTGTTGGTCTTGAGTTGAATTACCGTAAACTACATAAATGCTACCTTTCTACTATAGTGCTATATATAAAAATTTGGATTCAAAAAGTTGTTTTGATCCTGGAAAAGGGCACTGAAAACCATTCAAGAGATGTAAATGTATTTTCACACGTAAAACTTGAAATCTACTGAATTTTTTATTATTAAATCTGTTTCCTTTAGTTAAAAAATTGTAAAATTAAATCGGCGATCGTTATTTATTTTTGGAATGAAGGCGCATTAGGAGACTTTTACCAACAAGTTCTGAGCTGACCTACTTTTGATGAAAATTTCTGTTCTGACTTGGGCGGGGTCCATCTTAATATAGGCAGGGTTTCAACTGGGGGTGGGTATTTCCAACCCTATTTCCAAGAGTTCAGTTCGCGTTCGTGTCCTAATGCCTACTCTACATGTACTTCGTAGGTTCTGTGACGTTAGTCACACTGCTCATGTTGTAAAATGTTATCGCCATAATGGAATAATCATTTGCGCGCCCCGAAAACGTGCGGATGTTGGGTTGCCGAATATTCACTTTTCGGCACGGTTAACTCTGTAGTGGCGCGTAGGCGCGATTAACCAGCAATTGTTATACGCCCCTTTGGAGGAATGGTTACGTCGGACAGGATGGTATTATAGATATCAGTTAGTAATCAAAGTACTTAAAGTACTGATATCGGGTTTACTTGCACCAGAGGAGTTTATTAGTGTCATATTTGGGAAGAATGTTGGTGTTCGCTTGACATACGGAATCGTCCTCAAGCTGTTCAGTTTGAAGGGCCAAACTTTCACTTTTATCAAAGGGATATGAAATGGACTTTTTTGTACAGCCTTCATGCTGAATTATAAGACCCGAAATAATGAAGGACTGCAGATGCACGAAAACGGATTTATGGCTCACTAAAGTTGGTAAGTTGGCTTATTTTCGTATTTTTATGCACTTTTCGGTGTGGATTTTCTCTTGTTACAAAAATAGGACACCTTTAACCAAAACCAATTTTAGCTATTTTGACCAACAAATACGTCTAAATATGATTTTGGTTAAAGGTGTCATAATTTTGCAACGAGAATTTTGGAGAGAAAATGTCGACTGTAAATGCACCGAAAAGTGCAAAATACGGCAGGTTTGAACCACTGTAAGTCTGGTTGTGTTTGTCTGTGGGTCTTGATTATTCTTTGTCTATTCAAATGGTCAATTTGGTGCTTTTTAGACAAAACTTAGCCCCACCAGCTGTGTGTATCAAAAAGGCATTGAGGACGATTCCCTATCTAAAGTGAAGATCATCTTTGTGATCTTGCACTATATATGAATCATAACTTTTGCTGTAAGGTAGCTTACCAAAGATTTAAAAATGTTCAAAAATATTAAAATTCATATTCGTAATAATAATTCATAAAGTGCCATATAGTTATAGAACAACCTCAAGAATATGTGTGTAAAGTTGAAGTTTCAGATCTATATATCATGTACCAATTTCGAGTTCTTGCATTTGAAAGAGTGACTAAAAAAACTGATGGGACAATAAGTGCTGGTCCTATATTACTCGCTGGTTATCCTGCTATTGCTTTGTGGCGCAGTGACTTCCTGGCATCAGCCCCACATAATAGCCAGATAGGATCGGTTGTCGCTGGACCGTGGAGAATGACTATCCGTCTCGCCGTAACAAATGCTACCAGATAAAGGCAATTTTTAAAAGAAATTGGAAAGATAAAATTTACTGCGATAATCTCCCAATTATCACGTTCAATGCACAAGCCACCGTGTATATGACTGTCAGAGAGAAGAACGGTATTTTTTTATGACAGGGTTCGTGCGCCTTCAGAGGTTCAAAATCCCATGACTTTTCTATGACCAATTTTTGAAATTTCCGTGACCTCTAAACAACGCTTTTCATACCAGTTCTAGATCAGACATTCATAACTCAGCCATCGTCCATGTCTGACTTCATATTGAAAGACAGTCTATCTATATCAGTGTGACTGTATTTGTTTCAAACACCACACTATTTCCGGTTCCAATGTCTAATTTGTTGAAAGAAAGCCAGAAATACCCTCGCGATGATCTCCGGCAGATGTTGGCATATGGCCACGGTCGTGCAGGGTATTGGTCGTCTCACCGTTCGAGGTAGAAGTTGAAGCTCGGGCATAGTCAGAAATGCCGGTATGTTCATGTGCTGTCCGCCCTGATTTTTCTGTCCATGCGTAATGTGTACCCTGTACGGGTATCCGACCAGTTATCGGACAGGACAGTTATCGGACACGCATCTCGAGCGCACGTGTTGTGCTCGTGATGAGAAGGCAATAATATGTCAGAACAAAGTAGAGATCATTTCTAATTGTTATGCAAAATATAGAATTATAGGTAGCTACGAAAGTCTAAAAATTTAAATATAACATTTTTGTTTTCATCAAAATTCGAAATTTCTCACGAGAAATTTCGAATTTTGATGAAAACAAAAATGTTAGATCTACCACCTTGTCTTCCCGATCTCGCTCTCAAGTAAATACGTATAGAAATTGAACAATGATCATATCATCTTAAACGACAGAACTCCCAACTAACGATTGATGCACAAAACTTGAAAATACATTGTACTTCAACGTCAAATTCTTGTTCACGATGGGTGTCCGATAACTGGTACTGTCCACAGCGGGAACTGAGCTGAAAAGTCGAGTTAAAAATAGCTCTCGCACGTGCAGAAGGGAGTGACGTCATGCGCGGAATTCATAACGGAAGATAGCCGACGAGCTCAGCAATCATCGTGTCAGTTTTCATGTCATTTGAAGAAGTACTTTTTTATATATTCCAAATAAACCGCGAAAATTGTCCGATAACTGGTCGGATACCCGTAATCTTTGTATGGCTCCGACCATCGTCCATATTGGACAGATCCACATTTGTTTGACATATTGTGTACGTTGCTGTCCTCTCACCGTGACGGAACAACCACAGTTATAATCATCCATTCTCAGCCAATGTTCACTAAATTTGCATTTTCCCGGCATCGGCAAAATTAGCCCAAAGCTAAATTCCAAACCAACGAACAATGGTGACTGCAATTTGACCAGTTCAAATGGGACTGTTCTGGATGCAAGACGGTACATCTTCGGGAAATTTATGACCTATTCCAAGGTTCTTAGCGTTACATGTACATGATCAGGTCAGGGCATTTGCAGCATTTCTGTTCTTCATTTAATACATAGTACTGTTCATACGCCCGATGATATGTACTTTTGTTGTTAACATTATGCAAGTTTTGTCGTTAAAAAAATAAAACTGAACGTACTTGTAGGCCTACTCGTTTGAAGCAGCAGACATTATAAATTTAGTTGACCTACATTATGCATTGAAGATCAACCATTGAAACGCGGAAAACAACGAATTACGTCAATTATACAGTATTTTCGCCTGCATGTTGTCTGATCGTACTATTCTTGTTTATCTGATGATGCTAAACAATAATGATCTTGTGAACTTTGGGATAGGCCTAGGTCATAAATTTTCTGAAGATGTACCATTTTGCGTTCTGGATACGTAAATTAGTATAGGTGTCAAGAGCGTGAGCCAATCAGCTATCGACATTATGACCTCGACCAATACACGTCACAGAATATGAATATTAATTCAGCGGGAAACAGTCACGAGTTTAGTTCAACCAATGGGCTACACAAAATATGTAAATGAGCTGTCTGACCTCGTTCCAATCTGGCGAAACTCGGTCACCAGCAAACACGTTTCACGGCTGTTTGGATTTTTATTCCGCAACAAATTTCGCTGAACGTCAGAGAATAACTTAACTTTTTCCAATCATTTTCCCCGGACTCTGTACATATATTTCCTCTGACTTTCCATGTCCTTTCAACGAAATTCCATTACTCTTAGCGCCTGGAATTGCATGGCTTGTGCGAGGCCTGTTGTGAATGCTCTAAGGGGCATCAAATGAGAACAGTCTCCGGGCAGGAGATCAAAACTACACATGTGCAGAAGAAAAAAAGAAAAAAAATCTGAAAAGTGATACTAATATAGGGTTTACCCTTGGTAAACCCGATAAAAATGGAAGAAGAATTATCATACTGTCAAACACAGGCGACCTTCTCTATTATGAAATTAGGGAAGGGAACGTTGTGCGCAACCGTGGCTAGTGTGGACTGCACCCCAAGTGTATAGTGTGGTAAGTTTCAGCTCCCTAGCTCAAGTGGTAAGCAAAATAACTAGAGAAGCTGATATGGCTCTCCAGGTCTGGACAGATCCCAAAAAACCCAGGCCAGATAGGGTTAACGTTGTTCCGTGCACTACATGTATAATTAACTTATATATAAACTTTGAAGATTTCTGACACTAGTTAGCTGAAGTATCCAAATAATATATTATTAATTGCTTTTAATAAGTAGTATGAAGTGTCATGCTTCTCAAATCTTGTCATATAATTAACTCCAGTGTTTTCAGTGACTTCATCTGTGACCAAGCTACTGTTTATTCAGGCTAAACTCTTATGGTGTTCAGCCTGGCGCTGATGTTCAGCAAAGGGAATATTGCCGCACTCAATATATTTGTGTAAATTACTGCCAATTGCGTATGCATGATTTAATACTGGAACTCTGTTGTACCAGAAGGAACAAACACGTTGTATCTTTAGTCTTAGCGCCACCACGTCTCCAGTCTGTATATTTATATTACATAGTTTCCATCAGCAGCTTGTTTGCTTGTTTGTTTGTTCCATCTTGATCAGCTTTGGAGAAGGAGAGAGAGAGAGACAGAATTAAGGTTTAACGTCGCGTTCAGTAATATTTCAGTTATATATCGACGATCAAACAAAGTTCTAAGTTCTCAAGTCAATAACTTAGCAATCCAACACATTAAAACATACACACATATTCCACGGCGTATTCTACAACGTTAATTGTTTCCGTGTCTTGAAATCCTAGAGCAACACTATGTCGAATTCTGGAATCGGCTGAGTTAATATAGAGAACAATCCCTTGAATTTTACCCATAGGTCAAGCTTCAACATCATCTGGTATAAGTCTACATTGTCGAGTCTTGACCAGGTTAACACAATCAGTAGATTGGGCTGTGAAGGAATGTTTATACCGATGGGATCCATCACGTTGACATGCGGCATTGGGTCTCCAACAATGATTATTTCAGGCCACACAAGAATTGATGGATCTAGCGCATAATTATGTGATGCGCCTACTTGTTTCGGAGAATCGAGATGTAACCGTAAGTATGGCGGCTTGATTACTGTTACAGCCCGTTGCCTTACTCGACCGTGCCCCGCAACCCGCACCCTCGACAGTCCAGACCTGGGCATCGTCAAAATAGCCGTTCCACTCACACAGAACAGAGGGGAAGATCACAACTAATCTTCATTGATACCCCACACTTCTGATAATAGCCTTCATTAACTGGGACCAGTGAGTGGTTTACAGCCAACTACCCAAAATGCTGACGTGTATGGAAGGCTGAATGTCCAAATAATCAGAAACTCACTGTTATGGAATCGAAAACCTAAGTTTTCAAACAGAAAACCATGGTTTTCGAATCGAAAACTTAAGTTTACGGTTACAGTTTCTATTTCTCAACACTGAAAATCACAGTTGTCACCAGAAAACCTAAGTTATCGAACCGAAAACCTAGGTTTTCGAATTGATAACTTAAGTTTACGGTCGAATTACAAGCGTCAAGTCCGTCATTCATAATCCAGCCGTCGTCCATTAGAGAATATCCGCGTCCATAATCCAAAGACCTATTCCATTTTCCATATAACAGTATTAGCACCAAATTCAAAACGACAATCATAGTATCCATAAACATAGGCTTGTTTCCTGCAAGAGAGAAGCGGTCAACAGTTTTCAATGATGCCGGCAAGACATCATGATGTTCCAAAAATATCAAATCCGTATCGCTGATCAGTATTCTTAATCCGTTATATTCGTTTTAGAGTCGTTATCCAAAAAAGATGTATCTCAGTCACGCTTTGATTGTGACTGTTCATATGAGCACCATGAGGATATTGAAGTACATGTGTTCATACGGCCCCTGGCCCCGGGTTAAGCGGAATTAGACACAAGTTACGAAACGTAGCGCCATAGATCTTGCACGCTACGTTCGTACTTTGCTATCAGCATGCGATATGTATCGCCAAATTTGAGAAACTTTGAGTGGAGGCGCTTGGTGGAATAGCCTTGTTTTATAAGTTTCTGCAACAATGTTTTGTGACGTTGATTAAAATCATCACATTTAACACAGGATCTAGCAAATGCTACTAAGCGAGATATGTATACGCCATATGCAGGTCCCACTGGAATATTACTATCCAGAAAGGGATAGTTTACGATGTCGAAATTGTAATCATCTCTTTTGTCATAAAGTCGACGAGAGAGAATGCCCGCTTCATTTTTGTAGAGATAGAGATCTAAATAAGATGTGCCTGTAGGGCTATCTGTAGTTTCCTTCAAATCCAGTGAAGGTGGATATATATCCTTCACTGCTTCATTTATATAGCGATTATCCACAGCGAGAAGATCGTCTATATAGCGTTTGGTGAATGAGAAGGAACGGGCTTTGAATGGATCGGTTTTTGAAAGCGCCTGCATATAGTCATATTCATAAGAGAACAGATACAAGTCAGCCAACAGGGGTGCACAATTAGTACCCATTGGAATACCTATATGCTGCTGATATATTGTGTTGCCAAATTTCACATAGATATTTTTAATGAGAAATTCTAGCAACTCTATAAACAAAGAAACATCCCATGAATGATATCTCTTGTATGTAGTCGAGCTAAAGAATGCTTTATGGCTTCCGACATTAATATATCTACGATCAGTTTTCTTGAACACAGATACTATTAATGAACTTATACGGTCAATAAGATCCTGATGAGAGATTGTAGTATAGAGAGTCGAGAAATCCCATGTGGATACATGTCTGTGCGGTATGGGGCCTTTAGCATCAAGTTCTTCCGTAAGACATTTTGAGTTTTTCAATATCCACATACATTCAACGCCAGCGTTCTTAGAAATAGTGGCGCAATACCTTTCCCAAAATGCTTTTACCTCCTGAAGGGCCCTCGTCAATAGGGTTGAAAGAAGCTTGGTGGTGCAGCTTCTAGAACCAGCTATGAATCTAGATTTGTATGGTGATTTATGCATTTTGGGAGTCCAGTATATCTTTGGTATGTCGTTATGATTGGTTGGAAGACAAATACCTCTTTCCCTGAGAAACTTTTTGTGATTGTTAAATAAATCTTCCAGAGCAAATGCAGTTTGGGAGTAAGTAGACGTATTTGATGAAGATATGTCTACACTCAGTTCTTTAACCAGCACCTGGTAATAGTAATATTTACATATGAATATTATATTATTCGGAGCTTTGTCTGCTGGTACTATGACGAATTTACTCTGGAGATTTGCTATAACTTCTTGCGAATTGAGGTTTCTCAGTACTTGTTTTGCTTGGGGAAGAGTATTTCTGTCAATATGGCGGATTGTTTCAAGGACCTTGTTCTTGGTGAGGTCCAGCCAATCAGCGAGTACTGTAGGTTCAACTTTTTCTCGCTTAGACCAATCAATAACGTACTGTTCCAAAGCAGACAGGACTATCTTCTGGTCGGCCTTCAGATTTATATTTCTCGGCTCTATATTTAGGTCCCTTCATCAGGAGTAATCTTAGGTCCTTATCACTCACCACATCAAGGTCACCAGTCACAACATGTTTGCATGGTGTATAGATAAAGTTCGACGATTCACAATCACAACTATAGCCCCCAACGTGTATAAGTTCCAGTCAAATTCCTTGACAGCATTGGAGTAATTGAATATTTTGGTGGCTATAGATTTAGTATACTTATATGAAATGCAAGGAGGTTCTGTGAACTTAAAATAGTTTGGTACAGCGTTGCGTACCTCTGGATCATTCAGGATTCGAGGTAAATTAATGATGTCCAGTCCTTTATCTAAGTAGTCGAGTTTCAAGAAAAGCCGATCTTGAGATGTTTCGATTATGTTCACTGGACGATACAACCGAAAATAAGCTATATCTTGACATACTTTAATGATTTTTGATGGTATTATATTTCCTGAAGACGCAGATTGTTGTATATCTCTGGCTATTTGATCTAAAGCTCTCAGTGGTAACGCATACAGAACTGTACGTAAACTATGTATACTATTGGGTGTGTTAGTCAAACCCACTAAGTAATTTAAAGTTATATGATCGTGAATCATCGAACTATTAAACTTTCGCCAACCATGGCTGCGATGTCTCCGTTGATGGGGTTTAAATAGTTGGGTAATGTTGGATATATTTGAACGGCGGTTTGTAGCATTGCCGAACACACTGACATTATCATTTAAACCAAACGGAAAAACTGACCCAAGTTCTAGCATCCAGATTAATTCCCGCTCTCGAATTTTTCTCTCAAATCCAAAAGGGGAATCCTTAGTAGATGGATAGACGACGTCTATGATCTGAATACTAAAGTTGTCCCAGCCGTGGTCGGGTCCAGAAAAATGCTTACCTATGAGCAATTGCTTTTTCCTAACGGATTTTCTGTGACCGTTCACCCTCAGATGGAGTCTTTGGGTGGTCTTGCCAACATACTGTTGACCACACTTCTTACAGGAAACTAAATGAATACAGTTTGTAGTAGAACAACTAAGATCAACATACGAGTTAACAGAATATGAGTTACCAGTTAACGCGGAACTAAATGAAGCTGAAGTATTAAAGAGTGGACACTCCTAGGTTATTGTAGCAGACAACCCCGAGTTTCTCTTCCAATTTCGAGTTTCTCTTTTATTTTTGGACATTCGTGTAGAAAACCTAAGTTATCAGTCGATAACCTAGGTTTTCGAATTGATGGTTGTCGTGAAGTGAAACTCGACTTTCTAACTTAGAGTTTCGATATCCGGGTACTCTGGGTTTCGCGCCTTTTCCGATTGTTGACTAATCAGAAATGCAGAGAGAACCACGTGGCGAAATTAATTATACGGAATCAAACTGCTCACAACGATATAACATTCACTGCATGCCTGTATTAATCGCTGTTGAACCAAAGACCGCATGTGTGCCACCGTAGTATTTGCCAAAGTAGCTATCTACATAAGTAGTAGTATCCCGTGATTTAAAGTCACATTGACCTCTTTGCACTTAAACTTGTTGTGGCGGATTTGTGGCGGAGAGGTCATTGAGTGCACGTGACCTGTAGCATGTACTGGCATGTTCTGGATTGCATCAGCCTTGGCTGTGTGCCAAGTGTTGACCACTATAGGTCGGTTAACCTTTGACCTTTGTATTCCTCCGCGATGATGCGGTCATGTCTGGCGGTGATGCGGTCGCCTCCGCGGAGAAAAAGTAGTCCCCAGAATTCAAATACACTGCATGGTCCGATTGGGTCGTATGAGGTATCATTGTGAAGCTTATGTGAGGGGGCATCGGTTGGGCTGGGTGCGGGGCTGAAATAGCGTCATTCTGCGCATGCGCGGTGGCCCAAGTGTATGGAAATAGACGTTTTGGATCTAGGGGAGCCACTAGTGGTCCGATGGGGTCATATGAGGTATCCATGTGAAGCATTCGTAAAGGGGCATCTGATGGGCTGGGTGCGGGGTTGAAATAGCGGCATTCTGCGCATGCGCGGTGGCCCAAGGGTATGGAAATAGACGTTTTGAGGTCTAGGAGAGCCCCTAATGGGCTGATGGAGTCGTATGAGATATCATTGTGAAGCTTATGTGAGGAGGCATCTGACTGGACTAGTGGCTGGGGCGTTCTCACCATTCTGCGCATGCGCAAACAGGGAATTGTGGGAAAAGGGTATGGAGATAGACGTTTTGGGATCTAGGTAAGCCACTAATGACCCGATGGAGTCGTATGAGGTATCATTGTGAAGCACACATGAGGGGGGCATCTGACTGGACTAGTGGCTCGGGCGTTGTCAACACCCTGCGCATGTGCAAACAGGGAATTGTGGGAAAAGGCTATGGAAATAGACGTTTTGGGATCTAGGTAAGCGCCTAGTGGGCCGATTGGGTCGAGTGAGGTATCAGTGTGAAACACACATGAGGGGACATCCGCCTGGACTAGTGTCTCGGCCGTTGTCACCATTCTGCGCATGCGCATACAGGGAATTGTGGGAAAAGGGTATAGAGATAGACGTTTTGGGATCTAGGTAAGCCACTAATGGGCCGATTGGGTCGTATGAGGTATCCGTGTGAAGCACCCATGAGGGGGCATCCGCCTGGACTAGTGTCTGGTCCGCGTTTAACATTCTGCGCATGCGCAGACAGGGAATTGTGGGGAAAAGGGTATGGAAATAGACATTTTGGGATCTAGGTAAGCCCCTAGTGGGTCGATGGGGTCGAGTGAGGTATCCATGTGAAGCACACATGAGGGGGCATCCGCCTGGTCTAGTGGCTCGGGCGTTGTCACCATTCTGCGCATGCGCAGACAGGGAATTATGAGAAAAGGGTATGGAAATAGATGTTTTGGGGCTTAGGTGGGCCACTCTTGGTCCTATGGAGTCGTATGAGGTATCCATGTGAAGCATTCGTGAAGGCGCATCCGACAGGATGGGTGACACGTGGCACTGACGTCATTATGCGCATGCGCAGTAGACCAAGTGTATGTAAATAGACGTTTTGGGATCTAGGTGAGCCCCTAATGGGCCGATGGAGATGTATGAGATATCAATGTAAAGCGGTCGTGAAGGAGCATCTGCCTGGACTAGTGTATCGTCCGCGTTCAACATTCCGCGCACGCGCAGACAGGGAATTGTGGGAAAAGGGAATGGAAATAGACGTTTTGGGGTTTAGGTGGGCCACTAGTGGTCTGTTGGAGTCGAGCGAGGTATCAATGTGAAGCACACGTGAGGATGCATCCGACTGGGTGGGTTTGGGGTAGGAATATCGTCATTCTGCGCATGCGCAGGCAGACCCTAGTATGGAAATATACATTTTGGGGCCGATGCGAACCACTAGTGGTCCAAATGGGTTGTGGGACATGTGGGAGGTGTTAAAGTAAAGCTTTTGTCGGATAGAATCAGAATGGTGTGTTTTTTTATTGCAAGTCGAGTCAATCTGCGCATGCGCAGTTGTGTGTAGTAAGTAAAGTGGCCATTTTGGGGAAGTGAAGGAAAGTATTTGGTGTAGAGATGGACCACTATTGCTCCGAATGGTGTACTGGTGTATGCCTGAGCCGCATTACGCGTGTGTGAGTGGGTGAGATTGAGTGAGTGAGTAAGAGTACTCACTCACTCACTCACTCACTCACTCACTCACTCACCGTCGTTAGTGCGTCCATGCGTTAAGACGGGCGTTGGGGACGCCTCACTCACTCACTCACTCACACTGACCCACTCACTGACTGACTGACTGACTCACTCACTCACGCAATCACTCACTTACTCACTCACTCACCGTCGTTAGTGCGTCCATGCGTTAAGACGGGCGTTGGGGACGCCTCACTCACTCACTCACTCACTCACTCACTCACTCACTCACGCACTCACTCACTCACTCACTCACTCACTCACTCACTCACTCTGCTCTCCTCACTCACTCACTCCTCCTCACTCACCTCACTCCTCCTCCTCCTCTACCTCACTCATTCACTCACACTCACTCACTCACTCACTCCTCACTCACTCACTCACTCACTCACTCACTCACTCACTCACTCACTCACCACTCACTCACTCACTCACACTCACTCACTAACTCACTCTGACTCACTCATACTCACTCACTCACTCACTCGCTGACTCACACTCGCTCACTCACTCACTCACTCACACTCAACTCACTCACTCACTCACTCACTCACTCACTCACTCACTCACACACTCACTCACTCACTCACTCACTCACTCATATGTACAGACACCACCACACACCAATAATACAACCACACACACACACCACCAAGGCAACCAAGGCCACCACCAACGCCACCACCAACGCCACCACCGGGCGTGGTAGCTCCCGTGTGGCAGAGCTCTTGGATCGGAGCTCTCGGAGCTCAAAGCTTGCGGCGCTCGGAAATGACGTCATCGCAGGCATGCGCGTGTACCTGTGCTGCACCCTCGGAGCTCTTGGAGCTCGGAGCTCCGGAGCTCTTGGAACTCGGGGGCTCGCGCAGGGCTCGGAGCTCTTGGAGCTCGGAGCTCAGGCACGATCCTGCGTTACTCAGGCTGTCATCGCCACCTGGAGACGAACCATGCCCGGTGCCTTGTACCCTATAACCCGTAGGGCATGAATTTTAGGGTGTGGGTGCACCAGGATATGTGTGTGTGTATAATGTGCTGCGTGATGACGTCTTCCAAGGAAATGCAGGATCAGGCTCCGGGGCCCCGAGCTCCAGGAGGTGCCGCCTGGGATACACGCGCATGCCTGCGATGACGTCATTTCCGAGCGCCGCAAGCTTTGAGCTCCGAGAGCTCCGATCCAAGAGCTCTGCCACACGGGAGCTACCACGCCCGGTGGTGGCGTTGGTGGCGTTGGTGGTGGCGTTGGTGGCGTTAGTGGTGGCCTTGGTGGCCTTGGTGGTGGCGTTGGTGGTGGTGGTGGTGGTGTGTGTGTGTGGTGGTATTATTGGTGTGTGGTGGTTTCTGTACATATGAGTGAGTGTGAGTGAGTGAGTGAGTGAGTGAGTGAGTGAGTGAGTGAGTGAGTGAGTGAGTGAGTGAGTATGAGTGAGTCAGAGTGAGTGAGTCAGTGAATGTGAGTGAGTAAGTGAGTGAGTGAGTGAGTGGTGGGTGAGTGAGTGAGTGGTGGTGGTGATGATTGGGGTGGCTGGTGGTGAGGGTGGTGAGTGAGAGTGGCGAGGTGAGTCAGTGATTGGTGAGGTGAGTGAGTATGAAGGTGAGAGTCCAGTGAGTGGTGTCAGTGGTGAGGTGGTGAGTGGTGAGTGGTGGTGAAGGTGAGTGAGTGGTGAGTGTTGGGTGAGTGAGTGGTGAGTGGTGAGGTGAGTGGTGAGTGAGGTGGTGGTGGTGATTGAGTGTGAGGTGATGAGTGTGAGTGAGTGAGTGAGTGGTGAGTGAGTCGTGAGGCGTCCCCAGGCCTGCTCTTGCGCATGGACGCACTAACGACGGTGAGCGAGTGAGTAAGTGAGTGAGTGAGTGAGTGAGTGAGTGAGTGAGTGAGTTTCGATTCGAAAACCATGGTTTTCTCTTTGATAACTTAAGTTCTCTGTTTGAAAACTTAGGTTTTCGATTCACTGACTGTGAGTTTCTGATTATTTGGACATTTGGTCTTCCATAAACGTGGGACCGCACTGCGGTGGTCTAATGGTTAGAGCGTCGGCCTCGTAAGCGGTAGGTTCTGGGTTCGATCCCAGGCCGGGTCATACCTAAGACTTGAAAAATGGAACTTGTTGCTTCCTCGCTTACGCTCAACATTAAGAGGATAGAACAAGGACTGGTTCGCTCGGTGTCAGTATAATGTGACTGAGTGGGGTGCCATGTCTGCCTACGGCATGATATTTCAGTGGGACAGCACTATAAAATGGCAGCATTATATCTGCTCTGTTACAAGTAGGTTCCCCTTCCCCTCCCCCTCCCCTCCCTTCCCTTCCCCGTCGTGATATAGCTGGAAAAATGTTGAAAGCGACGTTAAACCCTATTCACTCACTCACTCCATAAACGTGGACACTGTCGATCGTATGGCACGACCTGACGCACACTGACAGCCCGAGGTATCCTTCCAGCCTGATGGTCTCAAGTTCTCAGATACCGATGACGACTTCATCATCGTTCATTACGCCGGTAAGCCGCGGTGCCTGTGAATTAATGCAATGTGTGATTTTCGTGTTGTGGGACTATACCAGGGGAGCGATATGTGAGCTACAGGAATGCAACAGAAATATTTCGTCATATAAGCCATATTGTTTCTTGCTCGGTAAGGACAATGGCATAAAGATGTCTGACTAGAAGATTAACAATTGATTTTATCAGGCAGTGATGTTTTTGTTTTTCCTTCTGTGTATTTTTTCCCAACATGTAGGACAATTCTAGGCAATTTCGTGATATGCTGCACAACTACATCTCTAATACGAGAAGATGTTTGCCAAGGTGTCAAGACGCACTGTTGGTAACGTGCTGGAATTTTCTGGTGAAATACATCCGAGCATCTTTGGTACTGATTAAGTGCATGTAACTGTGATGAGCGTACACACAATTATTATTATTTTGAATATTGAGATCCATTAGCTCTATACTCTTAAGATATTGTTGTACGCACAATGTTTGAGGATATTTGGTTGCACCATTCAGAGATCCCAAACAGGTCTGGTGAACGCGGTTTATGTGGCAGTTTTGGTACAGACTAGTCTTTTGGGTTAAAGGCCGTCATTTACATCAGACGACGATACAGCTCATCAATCTCCAATGTACGAGTTGTCACAGCGAAACAGCTAACCAATTACCAGTATACGAGTTGTCAGAGCATTTCCATCATAGCTCTCTAGATTTGTATCTAATACCGCTTATGCCGGTGCTGGGGGCCGTGTGGTCATATCATACAAGTTTCCACATGAACAGGTACAATAAAAGCGTACCTGAGATACAACACATATCACGAATCGTTGGATTCTTGGTATGTGCTTTAGAATAGGTTAACCAGAAGACTATTCTGTGAAGTCATGTGACACAGTCAGTATGTCGGCACCTCTTCCCACTTCCCTTATATGCGTTGTAATTTTTTCCTGTATATGGCGAGATTCTGCTGGTGGACGTTTCGTCCCGGACGCCCGCCCCCTGTACAGACCTTTTGGTCTTTGATATATGTTGGCACTTGTGGGAAGTTGATGCTGGGTCGACACCGGGCATTACAGACTAGTCTTTTGGGTTAAAGGCCGTCATTTACATCTGACGACGATACAGCTCACCAATCTCCAATGTACGAGTTGTCACAGCGAAACAGCTCACCAATTACCAGTATACGAGTTGTCAGAGCATTTCCATCATAGCTCTCTGGATTTGTATCTAATACCGCTTATGCCGGTGCTAGGGGCCGTGTGGTCATACCATCCAAGTTGCCACATGAACAGGTACAATAAAAGCGTACCTGAGATACAACACATATCACGAATCGTTGGATTCATGGTATGTGCTTTAGAATAGGTTAACCAGAAGACTATTCTGTGAAGTCATGTGACACAGTCAGTATGTCGGCACCTCTTCCCACTTCCCTCATATGTGTTGTAATTAAACTGTTGACATAGAGGTAGACTGTGAAATTTAGCAAGCTGGGCTAAAACCTGTTAATTGATTTCGGAACCTACTCTAAATTTAAAGTTCAAAATTAGTGGGTGCATTGAATACTCATTTGAATTGTGTATTTCTTTGAGTGTGAATTAGTATGGTGGCAAATATAAGCATAACCAAATCCATACTTTTTTCTAGATTTTACCATAATGATTATTTTCGTCATACCATTTGTAAAAAAAAACATATGTCACGAATAATAAAGGTAGGCCTATAATATTATTGAGATTGTTAGTCCATGTTAGTCGGTCGAGATCTAAGTAGTTCTAAGGTACACATGTAGAACGCTCCGGCTCAGGGCCACGACCTTCCTATCAGGATGGTGGGACTAGATATGCCTTGCTATGAAATGTCACTATCTTATTGTTATGTTGTTGCAACGCGGCATATCATGTAGTGGTGTGAGTGGTTTCTGATATCAAGTTAGGCTGAGCAATGATTTGCTAACGAAGTTTATACTTGAGCGTATTTCAGAATGAGTTAGTCTTCCTAGTTATGCTGATGGGTTACGTAGTGGTAGCTCTGGGTGTATTTTGTCTTTCTTCTGTGACTTCATGGTATATTTGAATTTATTTTGTCGCCATTTTTGCTTTCTGTGTAGTATTTTAGAGTAGTATATTGATGAAGTTGTGATTGCTAATTTTGCTCTCATGAAACTGGTCCTGTTCGTTCATTGTGCATGAGGTTTGGAACGAAATAACAGTATTTTTAATTAAAGTAGTTTCGTTATTTTGGGGTTACACTATCTTAGTATAACACGGATTCTAACGCTGGATATAACGATTCCCCTGCGGGATTCGAACCAGCAACCTCCAGTGTATGGCACCAGCCCCCAGCACCATGTGTCGGCGATCAAAACCACTCTGACAGCGGGCCTCCCAAAAAAGTAGGAGATAGTAGACCGGTAGCCAACACACCGTACCCCTCTGATGAGCGTAATGACATAGCTCACACAGATGAATGCATAAGCAGATAGTTTCTGTTACTTAGAAAGTGATCGTCTTAAAGTATTTTTGGTATTTTGGGAGTACAATATCTTAGTATAGCACAGATTTTTGCGCTGAAAATTGTCGAGTCTCATGCGGGATTCGATCCAGTCACCCCCAGAGTCAGGCACTTAACCGGCAGCACTATATGTCGGAGATCTAAACCAGGTGGTCAATGGGCCTCCCCAAAAAATAGGAGGTAGCCGAGCGATGTTATTGAAAGCGAACATACAGTACCCATTGTGTCATTTAGAAAGTGGTAGTATAACAATATTTTCGTTATTTTAGAATTAAACTCTCTGAGTATAGCACAGCTAGAGTTTTTTATGAGGCCCGTGGGCCGAGTGGTTTAGATCACCGAGGCATATTGGTAGCGGTTTTTTACTCTGGGGCTCGCTGGTTGAAATCCAGCATGTCACTCGACCAATTTTCAGCAGTCTAATCTGTGCCATACTAAGAAAGTGTAATCACAAAATAACAAAGATACTGTTTACGATCACTTTCTAAATGATTGAGTATTCTGTATGACTAGACATATTTGTACGCACTTGTTCTCATCGGGTTAATTGCAATCATTGACTTACGTATGGCTAGCACGTTGTAGAATGTTGGAAGTTCTGTTTGACTGAATTAGTTTGCAGAGAGTTTGATCGCTTATGAACAAGAGTTCCTTTTTTTTAAAGAATTATAATTATTTAGAATTTTCAGTTTTGCTTGTTTGCAGAGTTTCCACATTTGCTCTGTTCGTTTTGTGAGAGTTTTTCTTCAAATTTGCTTCAGGTGTGTACAAACTGTGCGTTTGATTTTCTGCAAACATGAATTGACACTGAATTTAGTTACATGTTTTTCTCTGCAACCGTTAGCTTTCCAGTGGGGAGGATATGTGGAATATGATGTGATATGTGCACTGTTTCTCTGCGATTGTCCGACCATTTTATTCTTGTCTGTCTCGAAATCAGTGTCAATTCATGGATCTTGGGTACCTCGCCGTTATCACTTCCATGTATTCCTTGTATTCTTTAGCTTTTGGAAAGTTTAAATTGTCTTCTAATCTTTAAAGCCTAGAGCAACACTAGGCTTGAAATCTGGAATCGTCTGAGGTTATGTGAAGAACAACCCCTTGAGTTATACCCAGCGCACAAGCCCTCACATCATCTGGTATATAACCCGTAACAAGTCTACAATTAATTGCATTGCAAACTGGCATACATGCACGTGTAGTTGTCAAAATATTCATTATGTCAGTTTGCATTAAGCTTGGCATAAGGGACATTTCTTTAAAAACTCAATTTTATGCATATTTCCTATATTTATCCCAGTTACTATTTTCTTCCAAATTATATCGAAAAATACGGATTGACGTGGTACTTTCTCTGACCGTATTTATCAATCAAGATAAAGGTAAGGTAAATCCCATTGAAAATGCAAAAAAAATGATTCTAAATCTTTTAACGACATTTTGTCATAAACAAACAATATTCCTACGAAGTAGGCTACAGATCGCAAATTGTCCGGTAATGAGTGAGTCAGTCAGTCCATCCGAATCCTTTCGTCGGCAAAATAAGGAGAACCGTTGACATTATAACCTTGATTTTTGGCATGAACGAGCATTAGGGCATTGTTACCAGCTAGTTCTGATCTGATAATAATTCTGATTAAAATTAGATTTATAATTAACACTTCAGTATATTGCTATAGATCATACGGAGAAAAGTCCGATCATTTAAGCGAGGGAAACATGACACCATGGAATTTGGGAACAGCCCTGGCATGCCTGGTGCTCTCTCGCTGCTGGATTCAACCGCAAGATCTGAGGACAGCGACCTCAATACAGCTGAGCGAACTATTTATAGACGGAGGCTGGTGAAACCCAGTATTAATGTGTTTAACTCCGAGTCTATTCAACTGCTTGATGTACCAGGGCCGGATCACTAAATGACCAGAACATTCACCAATATACTTTCATTTTTTGTGGCACGAACACATCGATGTAAATATATAAATACCCAGAATATAATCTTGCTCAATCTCACAAAAGGCATGTTATAAAGAGAACCTATGGCTGTTATGGAAGGTTGTACATGTACCATATTATGATGAAACGTACCGTAGGGGAGGGTCACATCATATCTCAATGAAAATGCGATCGAGTCCTAATGCCTACTCTACTTCGTAGGTCCTGTGACGTTAGTCACACTGCTCATGTTTTAATGTGATAACGTAAATAATATTCCTACGAAGTAGGCTCTCATTTGCAAATTGTCCGGTAATGAATGAGTGAGTGAGTGAATGAGTGAGTCCACCGAATCCTTTCGTCGTCAAAATAAGGAGAACCGTTGACATTAGAACCTTGATTTTTGGCATGAAAATGCATTAGGGAACTGATAACAGCAAGTTCTGAGCTGACTTACTTTTGATGAAAATTTGACCTACTTAGGTGACCTATAACATTACGCTTGGATCCCCAAGTCATCTTCCTCACCCTACTTCGTAGGTCATTAACTGTTCCTACGAAGTAGGCTCTCATTTGCAAATTGTCCGGTAGTGAGTGAGTGAGTCAGTCAGTCCATCCGAATCCTTTCGTCGGCAAAATAAGGAGAACCGTTGACATTAGAACCTTTATTTTTGGCATGAACGTGCATTAGGGGACTGTTACCAGAAAGTTCTGACCTATTTCTAATGAAAACTTGACCTGCGTATGTGACCTTTTACATTACGGTTGGACCCCCAAGTCATCTTACTCACCCCACTTCGTAGGTCCTGTGACGTTAGTCACACTACTCATGTGTTTTAGCATTCGCTCAACTGTTTAACCTGGATAATTCGATATGTTCATTGATCTCTGTCTTCGATATTGTTAACCCATTACCATTCGATATCCAAAGCAATCTGCAATGCGTTTAACACAGAGAAAACGTGAAAATAAAAAAGTGTTCGTTTTATCTTTGAACAATGGTAGGTCATTGAGTAGATATGATATTTTATATCCAGGCTTAAGTGGACAATTATGTGAAGCAATATGTTCCTCTTGATATGTTCCAACGTCGAAGACATTGAAATGGACGAACATCAATACCAGATTACCATGTCTTCAGACTTGTTAAGTTGCGAATTGTTCGAAGAGACATTTGAAGGAAGCAGTTGTGTATTTCATCAATCGATAGTCATTCAAAGCAATAATCCGTTTGTCAGTGGTCGTCATTGTGTAGATACTATCTCTTGTATACGGTAAAATGTATATTTATGTCGTGCAATATGTTCATTTTGACATGTTCCAACGTCGACGACTTTTTGAAAAGGACGGATGTTTGCATACGATTACTGTTCAAGTTTTCATGTTTACTAAATTACCAGTTGTTATCACAATCAGTTGAATCAGTTCAGAACGAGAACCAGTTTATCTGTGGAAGAAATTGGACGGGTTAGTAGACTGGTTTTCCGGGTACGGGTGGGTTCGTTGAAGGGTATCCTTGCGTTGGGTATGGATAACCAGGTGAAGCTTGGCCCTGAGGTCCACCTACGGAATATAATACATACAGTTATGATATATACTTAACTAAACTAAGCACAGCTGCCTGTCTATTTTAATTAGTCGATTACTCTGGAGCTTGTTGAAACAACACTTGGTTTGACATAATTTTTCTCTTTTTTTGCAGCGGGTATAACATATTGAAATGTGCAAAATGATTACACTATTTCCATGATATTGATAATATATTATGCTTTAAATAACTTTTGTCTGTATTAAACTCCACAATAGTTGTTTCGTGTACCAAGGCTCAACTGCATGGGGTGGCGTCGTACATGACTTTAATTTCAACTATAAGTTTCTTCCACTCTGATTCACTGTCTGTGACATGATATGTAAATATGCTCAGGCATTTATATATGTGACCATTTCCAACATCAGCGATAAAAAATTTACAATTTATATGGTGCGGTACACCAGAAATGATATATTTACATTTCATGCGATTTCTATCAAACAAAAAAGTAGAAGTCCGGTGAATAAAAAGCAGTCATACAACTGACTCCACGGGAAAGCCTCGCCATCTCACATTCCGACTAGAATATGTAGGATTCTAGGACGTGGCCTTGTTATCTCAGCCCGGCTTTTATTGC
Organism: Hanleya hanleyi; assembly: GCA_036873755.1. Classification (NCBI taxonomy): domain Eukaryota; kingdom Metazoa; phylum Mollusca; class Polyplacophora; order Lepidopleurida; family Hanleyidae; genus Hanleya; species Hanleya hanleyi. Next base: position 42,896 of record JAVTVY010012692.1, read on the forward strand.
AAGTATTTATGTGGACACCATAAGTAACCACACAGCCTATGGCACCCACTTAAACGAAATTAGATACGCCAGCCCTGGAGCTGTGACGACATGCGTTGGAAAATCAAGGCCAACGGCTACGAAAGTAGTAGTGTAAGAGCATTTCGAGCCTTTGGCGTCTCACTGCGCATGCGCAGGAATTGTGGAGTGGGTGTGCGCGGTAGTGTTGTGCGCAGGTATGACGTCATTCCCGGTCTGGGTGAATGGGGTGTGACCTGTGAACATGATAGGACATGTACTGACCTGTCTGTGGGATTTTTCCACAATTTCGCCGACGTCCGTGTCTTCATCCGGGGGGATGAGGGTGTTGAGGAGGCGACTGTATGTGGTGAGTTGACTGTGGGTGTTTTTTTCGGTCACGTCCGTGTCTTTCATCCGGGTATGTATGAGGGTCTTGAGGGGGGCCACTGTATGTGGTGAGTTTTTTTCGATGACGTCCGAGTAGTAGGCTCTACATATTTCGAGGCTCTGGCTCGTCACTGCGCATGCGCAGGAATTGTGGAGTGGGTGTGCGCGGTAGTGTTGTGCGCAGCCATGACGTCTTTTGTGACGGTTTTGTGGCGGTGTGCCCAGGGATGACGTCACTTCCGGTCTGCGTGAATCGGGCGTCTGTATTCCTCCGCCGTGATGCGGTCTGGTGGTGATGCGGTCTGCCTTCGCGGACAGAAAGTAGTCCCAAATTCTCCGGCAATCTTCAGGGTAGACTGGATACCCATCTCTATTAATAACGTTGGGATACATAGAGACTGGCCCCGGGTCCTGTGACCTTCGCCTTGGCGGCGACGTCATATCCCATAATGCCTCTCGTGACGTTGATCCGTAAATGTTATAACACACGTGCGAGCCTTACGAGAAAAACATAATGAATTCCACTGTATTCGGAAAGAATATTCGGGAATGAAAAGGTACGAGATATATGGTCTGCTGTAGAATTTAAGGGCTATCTCCATTTAAAAAACTAAAAGATGTACTATTAGTATAATGTATTATGATCACGGATATACTACAGACAAATACATGGTCATAATAATGTGACATTACTGTGGTTAAACAAATGGGGTTACAAAATTAAAAAAAGGAATTGATTCGACTTCTAGGCTCATAAAAATATTCGTTTTATCATATTTTTAATATATGTTTTTCTACAATGTCTGAAACATGTTCATTCGAGTAACGTGTGCCAACAAGGCATGGAAAATCAATCTGATTTTTTGACCATTATCTCGATTTTTTATGTTCTGCAGAAGTGTTGTATCCACGATCCTATGCTACATTCATGATCCTATAATACAAGAAACATGGGGAATGTATTTAGATTTAAAATTAATTGCTGAACTTTCACTGAACGTGACCAAATCTACGAGTCGGCATCTCACGGAAAATTCCCCGCCGGTGAATCGACACGGTATCTTTTCCAGTAATGTGTTCGCCATGAAATACGAGGAAATCTTCATCAAACTAAATATTTCCGAAATGAGCATCTCCTCAAGATAGAAGAAATACCAGAATTAAAATCGGATATAGATATGGCGAATCTTCCAAATCAAGTGATCAATTTGCCAGCCGTTGCAATTCGTCAACAGAAAGCATTTTCGGTTGTATTCCCATATTATTCTTTTTATGGTTATGGTTATCCTTAGTTAAACCTTAATTCTTTCTCTCTCCTGGTTATCCTTAAATGGTTATTTTTGCCTCATCTCTGAGGTCAGTGTCTTCTCAGATATACGAAATGACTTAACTGTTAAATACAGAAGTGAGCGTATGCAACCGAAACTGCGTAGATTGAAATACAACCGGTACTGGCAAATGTAGCCATTTGATCGCCGATTACATTTTGCAGAATGCAAACGCGATTATACGTTTCTTTACCTGGAGACAAACTGTTTGCTTGAAAAAAAAACCATCCCAACGTTTGTTCTCGTTTTCAAGGTTTCATAAAGAAGCTTAATAGCATTCAGAAAGCAACTCTATGGAAAACATTGCCGACCTTACATGCTACACTGGCTGAAAGTTAATCATACCGTTTCGGGAAGCCATATAATTGCAGTATTTGCATGCATCACATGGCAGTGTGACTAAACGTCACAGGACCTACGAAGTACGGAAGGAATTAGGACTCCCGACGAGAACTGAACTCTTGAAACCTCCCCCCCCCCCTCCAAAGTTGAAATCCTGCTTAAATTAAGATGGGCAGAGCCCAAGTCAGAATCACCAGTGATTTTCATCAAACACACACGTGCGAGCCTTACGAGAAAAACATAATGAATTCCACTGTATTCGGAAAGAATATTCGGGAATGAAAAGGCACGAGATATATGGTCTGCTGTAGAATTTAATGGCTATCTCCATTTAAAAAACTAAAAGATGTACTATTAGTATAATGTATTATGATCACGGATATACTACAGACAAATACATGGTCATAATAATGTGACATTACTGTGGTTAAACAAATGGGGTTACAAAATTAAAAAAAGGAATTGATTCGACTTCTAGGCTCATAAAAATATTCGTTTTATCATATTTTTAATATATGTTTTTCTACAATGTCTGGAACATGTTCATTCGAGTAACGTGTGCCAACAAGGCATGGAAAGTCAATCTGATTTTTTGACCATTATCTCGATTTTTTATGTTCTGCAGAAGTGTTGTACATGTATTCACGATCCTATGCTACATTCATGATCCAATAATACAAGAAACATGGGGAATGTATTTAGATTTAAAATTAATTGCTGAACTTTCACTGAACGTGACCAAATCTACGTGTCGGCATCTCACGGAAAATTCCCCGCCGGTGAATCGACACGGTATCTTTTCCAGTAATGTGTTCGCCATGAAATACGAGGAAATCTTCATCAAACTAAATATTTCCGAAATGAGCATCTCCTCAAGATAGAAGAAATACCAGAATTAAAATCGGATATGGATATGGCGAATCTTCCAAATCAAGTGATCAATTTGCCAGCCGTTGCAATTCGTCAACAGAAAGCATTTTCGGTTCTATTCCCATATTATCCTTTTTATGGTTATGGTTATCCTTAATTAAACCTTAATTCTTTCTCTCTCCTGGTTATCCTTAAATGGTTATTTTTTTTGCCTCATCTCTGAGGTCAGTGTCTTCTCAGATATACGAAATGACTTAACTGTTAAATACAGAAGTGAACGTATGCAACCGAAACTGCGTAGATTGAAATACATACCGGCATGACCGGTACTGGCAAATGTAGCCGTTGGATCGCCGATTACATTTTGCAGAATGCAAACGCGATTATACGTTTCTTTACCTGGAGACAAACTGTTTGCTTGAAAAAAAAAAAAAAATCCCAACTTTTGTTCTCGTTTTCAAGGTTTCATAAAGAAGCTTAATAGCATTCAGAAAGCAACTCTATGGAAAACATTGCCGACTATACATGCTACACTGGCTGAAAGTTAATCATACCGTTTCGGTCAGCCATAAATGCAGTATTTGCATGCATCACATGGCAGTGTGACTAAACGTCACGGGACCTACGAAGTGGCGAAGGAATTAGGACTCCCGACGCGAACTGAACTCTTGGACAATTTGCAAATGAGAGCCTACTTCGTAGGAACATAATGTTTTTACCAAATACGAACAATACCAATAAAGCATGGGAACAAAATACATCAGACAAGCGGATTTCACCTTTAGTAATGGCCAGTTATTCGTTGATTGCAAATTTAAGAGTTAAGAATATCTCTTATTAAAGCTTGTCCGGTTGAATATCGCTAGATATTCACGTGGACCTTCTTAAAACTAAAACCAGTACGAGGCTTCAGCAAAGATGCATCTGTGGCTTATTTGCTCCCGAGCACACCGGACGAAATTTCCTAGACGCATCTCACAGAAATTAACAATTTAAATCAGTGTGCGAAAAATGAACACCAGGCGCACTGAAGAGAAGATATATTTGATGTCGGCGTATAGTGAATGATGTTACCACTGTTCTCATATACCGAGAAAAACACACCCAGGCAAATCTCTGTCGAGGTTTGATTGGACTGCATTCATGCAGATGATTTCCAACTTGTGAATTTCAAAATTATATTTATTACCATCTGCGCGAACCCAGTCAAATCAAATCTCAAAAGAGATGTCCCTTGGCTTCTTCGCTTTGATGCATAATTGAAGTGGGTGCACCTAGCGCTAGAGTGGTTTTACAACTGATATGGAACTGGACATGTGTAGATGATTATTACTGAAAGAATTTATTGACCTCAGTCTTGTGGAAGAGAAAGTGCAACAACAGTGATGCTGATTTATATTTATCACAAAAAATATGAGTTCGTAGGGTTACAGGAAACCTAAAATTCATTTTGAATGACTGTAGGTCCTATAAATAACTGGGAAGCACTTGCATGTCATATAATTTTTATTCTGTCTATTGAAATCAGTTCCAGCATAACAAATGGTGGATTTGGAAAAAAAAGCTGAAGAAAATAATTTAGAGAGAAAAAAAAAAACGCAGGATGTTGTATTACATGGCATCACATTTTGTTGGCCTAATATTCTTTCAAGGTTCGGTTTAAAAACATTTGGAGGCAATGGATTGCTACACACCTAAAATTAAAGAATATTCTATCAAATGGCATACCGGTACTCCCTATCCCACATTTCAAAGTCTATTTATAACAGTGTTCATGGTGCTGCAGAGAAAAACATGTGACTCCACATTCATTGGAAGCCAGTTCATGGATCAATTCCGTCTGATTCACAATCAGTCCATGTTATACTCCTCTCAGTTCAGATATTAAAGATTCAGTTATTTTAATATTTTCTATGTGTTGTTCCCTGTATTATTCCATATATGAAGGCCTGTATCATTCAGTACTCTGTTGTTTCTCGAAAAATCATAATGTAAGAGTTAATATGTCCAGTCCACATTGAAGAGAGCATGGGTTTGCATTTTCAAAATGTCTTCTTTTATTTCTGTTTCTCTTCACTTCTGGTATTTCAATCTTCAAGCTGTAGAACAAAACAAATGTAAGTTATGATATATCTGAAAAATCTTAACTGACCCATAGAATCACATCAACATAGCAAGTATACTTCATTCTACCTTTTAAAGAGCTATTTCTTCACTGAAGTCATCTAAATGTCTACTTCACAATTGTCCATATAAGTTGTAGTGAACCCTAGCTACCGTTTCTCAATGTATACAATTACAAATTCATCTGACATGTTTGAAGGGTTCAAGGTACATATAATCTGACATTCCAAAGAACCCTAAAGTCACCATATGAAGACAATTTGATCCCTTACATTCTATTTGGCCATGTATAGGTGAACTTGTTTGTTCCTCAGCAATATGTAAGCTTAAACAATACTAACTATGCACTGAATAAGATATAATTATTTTTAGCACATAACTAGTATACTAGTATTACATACCAAGGAAAACAGATTATTTTTATCAACTTGTGAGATACATGTATTCCCCAAGAAATTTTAAATAGTTCAACCAAACTTGGAAGGCTGTGGTGAAATGAGTGATGAATGTTAATTAATATGGATGTAAAACCATTTTTTTTACAAACATGCTACATAAATGATAATAGACTTTTTTTGCTATCCAAGATAAATCACCCAAATTTTGCTTGTGATGATAGCTTACATATTGATCTTCTACATTGAATTCTTCAACATATTTTGGGACTGAAACTGTCATTTTCTTGTTTTTGTGAAAGATAATCTGTCCATGGGGTGAGAAAATTTAACTCATAAATTTTAAAGATTTTTACCCCATGAACCGATTATTTTTCTTGCAATAAGAAAATGACATTTAATGTCCTAGAATATTTTTAAAAAATCTGAATTAGTGATTCTAATACATTAAATATTGAAGGTAAATCTGAAAGCTAGCAGTGTAAATAACTTTGGGGTAATTAGTTAGATATTAAAGACTACGTATTTGTCCACTTATGTCTTATGAAATTACAAGAAAATATATTTATTTCTAGAAACACATCAAAATTCTAGAATAAGCTTACAGATCTTTCCAGATTTAATATCTACATGTAAAAACAAACTTTTGTTTTTGTTTTTAGAAAACCATTTTTTGATGTGTAGTTATACATTTGTTCAGTGCCACCCACTGAATAAATAATAAACTCATCTTAAGCAATTGCTAATTAAAATTAGAATGTATCTTACTTTCAACTCCTCCACATATATGACAGCCAGTGTTCAGGTTTGAACTTTCCCTCCAACCTCAATGGTGGTTTTAGGTTCTGCAACATGAGAGCAAGAGTACACATGATTTGTGTATTAAAGGACAGGTTCAATTTTGATTTGTTTGCGCTAATGACATAATGTTTATAAAATACCTTTCATATTGCACATGGCGAAATGATGTGTAGAATGAAAGTTTATTACACGAGAAACAGTTCAGTATATGATGTAGGTATCAAAAATGTAGTACATGTATCATTTTCCACACAGCAAAACTACCATTCTTAGTTGATGTGATCTTAAAAAGTAATTGGATCAGCTTGATTCTGTTTATACATGTATAATGGGAAATCATGGCCTCAAACTTTAACAAGCACATAGCCATAGAACTAATTTACATATTCCGTATACAGTATCGCTGAATTTTTATCCAAGGTAAACTTAGTCTGCAAAATCATATATCTTGATATCATCTAACAAGGCCCAAAGAATTCATCATTGCCAATGCCTGAGACAAGTTCAGATTATAAAACTATTACATATTTGTATATTTGTGTTTGTATATATTGCGCACAGAGAGGCCTCATTTGAAACAAAGAAATTAGATCTCTGGAAAACTAGGTGATTTTAGACTTCCTCATTAGAATTATTAGATATGGTAATTAAAAACATTCATCTTTTGTTACTTCACCTAATAAGCCGATTCGATCATCAAAAAGTTGGACTGTGGCGTTGCCTCAAACAAATCGGCATCACAAGTCACTGTAAATTTAAATGAAATAATTTAATTTCTTCACAGATTAATATGTCAATCACAAAACCCTGAAATAAAATCAAAATATTGAAATTTGTGTGTGTGGGGGGAGGAGGGGGCTGGAGTAATGGGAGCTAATTGTTGATATAATTTTAATTTACTGAATATATATAGGCCCTAAATAGGCAGTAAAAAATATATGAATATGAATAATATAATATATAAACGGTTGCAATCCGATTTTGGGTGAAATATTTTATCAGAATGACGACTGACAATGTGAATATCAACACGTGCGAGACTGTAACCTGCAAAACACACCAATTCAGTCACCGCACCCTTTGCCTTTAAATTGGTGCTCAACTTGAACTACTGAATGCAACAACAAATGGAAGATCTCAAAACAAGCAGGGATATGTACTTTATAAACACCCAAGTTGAGCTAATTCTGAGTCGTCGGATAATCTGTTTTTGAAAACATTATTTACCCACTATTTTACAGCATTTCGTGCCAAACTTGCTTCACAATGGCGCCAAGACGGGACACACTCATCGCACAAAGTTGTCAATATTTTTACAAATACATCAGCCCCTGTCTTATTTTGTACGAGTTAACCAGTCATTGGCACCCATACTCTATAAATATGTTCATGTTCAAGCAGAAACCACAAATTGAAATAGTAAAAACTGACATAAAAGACACCAACCTGCTGTTGCAATGTTGACAACTTCTGCGTCTTCGCAAGTCACGTGATTCGGCTCAAGGGGTCAAGCCTTGACTCAAGGTCGCGTCAACAAAATGCTGGCCAATCTAGCCCTAGACTGGATCCAGCCCCTCAATCTCCTGGCTTCGATTGCATACACCTTTCGTCTAAACGGCTGTTTGTAAAAAGCGGAAAACGGATCGAGGCCTGGTGAATGCCAGCCCCTGTTTCATAATGTATTTTAAACGGGAAACAAGAGGAAGTAACTCTGCCTATTAAGAAATGCTTGAAACAGGGACTGGACGGAACGTCACAAGGGAGCTAACTTTGCAAGAAAAAATGCACAATATACTGTGCATTTTTTGTCACCAATAAAAACTCCGTATTCTGACCCCGCCCCCAACTCAAAGGATTTGATTGGTTCGTTCATATACGCACGCTGGAAGCAATGCGTTCATGTGACGTCAACAATGAGAATGACATTACTACCATGACCTCAACAATGGGAATGACGTTACTGCCGAGACGTCACAGTATGGCGTTAGAATGAAATTGATACAAATGTTGCGACCGAAGGTAAAAACATGTCAATCGTCCAGACTAACCACGCCTCCAGATGGAATCTTAACACGACGAAACCCATCAAATCGTCCAGTCTCTATTTTAAAAATATTTTTTTCATTTTTTTTGTTTTTTCATTCTATTTATTTATTTATCAAACGTACATATTTATTAAAGATCATTTTATTATTATTAAATAGTACATATGAAATAGAGACTCATCCAGTCTAATCTAGCCCCAGAACTCACTTTAGCTGCGAAAACTGTTCCGCCAATACGGAAATAGCCGAACGTGAGATTGAATGCTGGCCAAGGCCTAACCCTATATGCAGCGAAGGATGACGTAGCGTAATGTGGGTTAGGTATCCAGACTACGCGTGAATATGCTGATGGTTCAGGACTTATCGAGATCGGAGAGATTCGAATAATGAAGGAATGAATTGTATCAACATGAGCCCCGGATATGAGGTATTGAGATACAATAAGTTACACAATAATGGTGGCGAGTCTGAACATGGCATTCCGAAAGTAGTATAGAAAGGACAAATTACCTCGTATTTGGGACCGGGGCTGGCGGTCAAAGTTCACCAGATGATCACGTGACCTCCGCTTTACTTCGCCTGTGCAGCGAGCACTTCCGGCTTACCGCACACTTTCGGATCATCGCGCCAGTACAGTGCGCAGATCCGGTTCAACGTGCACATCCGGGGTCGTTCGTAGTTATGCGGTCGATGGATATTCCTCTGCGGTGTTGGCCCTGGTTCAGCCGTATCACCGCCATACAACCATTCCGCGGTAAAAGACTGAGGCTGAGATGTTTCTAGCATTATTATCCACTAAATATTAAAATAGGAATAAAAAACAGGCCCCCAGTCTCCCGAATAATCCGTATTAATACCCATTAGGGGTAAGGTGTCACAGCTGCCAGACTGATCACTGTTGCTATGTTTGTACCATCACTATTGAAAGAACAAGAACACATTTTTACCGTCAAATATACAGAAAGACTATGTCAGAAACCTGATCGATGGGAATTTAAACATTCATACAACCGAACAAACCATGTTGAGCCCCTGTGAATTGAGGAAGATTCAGTTTGTAAACAAAAGTGCGTGCGCGACATCATTGTTGCGCTGTCAGCCGGGAATGAAGACAAACCGAAACATGATGTCTCGGCATACAAACGCAGCCAGAAAATTATCTTGTCTCCCATTTCGAGCACAGGAGCTTGATTCTGGATGTTTGAAGAGATGGAAATAGATAATGTTATTATGATATATATAAGAATAAATGAATGAAAGAGGAAAAGTTACTTCCCTTTTTAATATTCCAGAAAGACGTCGACTGTGTGTTATCTCTTGCAAGGAATGAAACTTGAAGCCAAAATCATCCCTAATTGACCCCACTCCGTCTCGATCACTGCCAATTTCTCCCTGAAAAATCTTGATCTCACACGTTCTGACAACCTCCGATCCATATAGCCATTATTCCTCATCCTCCCACTGTCAGAGTTTGTAACCTCCTAAACTGCCGGTGTCGATGTATATCTGACAGTAAGATGTTTTACAATCTGATAAAATAAGAATGCTATTCATATACTCCTTATAATGTCACAATGCTTAATTTCGACAATGTAAGTGTTTTTGCTCTTCAGCCTTGTGGGCTTAGAAGTACTCTTATGGTCCTTGCCGTCCGTCTGTCCGGGCCATATCTCGACAACTATTGCAAGGAAGTTCATGAAACGGACAGGTTATAATCAGTAGTATTGGGGTCCTGCTGGAAGCATTATCTAGAAGGTGATATGTTTAGAATGGGGTCTGCTTGAAAGCGTTGCACTTTGGAAGGGGTCCGAGAACGGCCACTGGGTCGAACAGATGGTCTCCCGTTATATAGAGGACGAGGCTATTTTCCGCGATGAGTCAAAGAAAAACCACGGGATCACGCAGACTTTCCGGATCATACAGAGGACGACGCTATTTTCGGCGATGAGTCATCGAAAGGCCGTGGGATGACACAGGTGTACAGAGGACGACGCTATTTTTAGCGCCGAGGCAGCCAAACGTTCATTGCGTTATACAGAGGATGGAGGCTATCTTCGGCGATGAGTAAGAGGGAAAGGGCACGGGGTCGTCCAGAAGTCGGAGTTAAATCACGTACCGCGGATACTCGAAAAATACCAGTTTCTAGACGTATACGGTGGAAGGACCCTTTTCATTAGTGCGCTGCCAAACGCGGAACAACATGGAGGAAATGAGCATGTCCGACGAAGGCAAGCCCTATTTTGTATTACATTATATGGGTATACGGTAAATTACCATCGTTTTTTTTTCTTTTTCAGAAATTGTACTGTCCGTAAGAATACGAGAAAAGCTGAGGAGGTTTCCCCACTGATCAACTGTCTCGTAACAATCAGTAAAATAACGCCATATGTCACATGTGATGAAACTGCACCCAGAAATTCATACCCCACTCTTCTCACTGAAACATGAACAACGTCGGTGTATTACTTTGTAGTCATTGTATGTCATTGTGTTGCTTTAATTTGTATGTACTCGTTTATGAGCTCTGGAATGAATGATTGTAGGGAGAGAGAGAGGAATGATTGGAGGGACGGAGGGGGGGAGAGGAAAGATTGGAGGGACGGAGGGAGGGATGAATGATTGGAGGAAGGGATGAATGATTGGAGGGGAGAATGATTGGAGGAATGGAGGGAGGGAGGAATTTTTGGAAGGGACGGAGGAATGATTGAAAAGGACGGAGGGAGGGAGGGATGAATTATTGGAGGGAGCGAGGGAGGGAGGGAGGAAGGAATGATTGGGTGAATTGAGGGAGGGAGGGAGAACTGATTGGAGCGAGGGAGGGATGATTGGAGGGAGGGATGAATGATTGGAGGGATGGAGGAAGGCCAGTTGGGTGGGCCAAGGGGAGGAGTGAGGCCAGTTAAGGGCCCAGGGAGAGGATGGAGTGAGAGGAGAGACAGACCAGGTGGAGGGATGGAGGAAGGAATGATTGGAGGGAGGAGAGATTGTGTGGATGAGGGAGAATAGCATATCCCACTAAGCTCTGGTCAAACTGGCATTCCCATCGACGAATTGGCACATTTCACAGTTTTCAAAGTTAAAAGGAAGCAATTTACCCTCTGATTTAACGATTTATTTTCCTACGAAGTAGGCTACAGATCGCAAATTGTCCGGTAATGAGTGAGTGAGTGAGTGAGTCAGTCCATCCGAATCCTTTCGTCGGCAAAATAAGGAGAACCGTTAACATTAGAACCTTGATTTTTGGCATGAACGTGCATTAGGGCATTGTTACCAGCAAGTTCTGATCTGAAATAATAGATAATTCTGATTAAAAATAGATGTATAATTAACACTTCAGTATATTGTTATAGATACATACCATCCATGTGGCCTTTAACAGTATCATGTTCCTTTAATGACCATGAAGCCTTATCAGTGGATTTAAAAGTCATTAAGGCTTGTCCTTGGAACAAACACAGAGAGAGGCTCTATCCGAGCCTTGTGGTTTTTAACAGTGATTTATATCCAAGCCCACTGAGATAAGGCTGGTTTCTACTCGTGCTGCTTGTCACATCAAATTACAGTGGTCGGTGTCCTGTATAGCAGATACTATATTATATTATTGCATGCCTGTCAACTACCCTGGAACATTTCCTAGCTTAGACATTAAACAGCCCGCTAAACTTGCCATCAAATGTGATAAGGCTGGGAGTACAAGAATGTGCGGTGTATTTTCTGTGGACTGTGTAGGCTGTACAGTCTGAATGAAGACAGCCTAGCAGAATTAGTTAAAGCTAGGTGGTTTAACGTTTATCAATGAAGAAAATCACCGATCAACCGCCATAGAATATAATGTGGAACAAGAAAACCGGAATAGTATATTCATCAGATTGCCGATGCCCAAAATGTGTTGTCTCATATATCTAGATAACAACGTGATGTAGAGACGCTATTTACTCGTCTTTGAACCGGTTATGCTCAGGAGAATGACATAGCATCATTATTATCTTGTGCATAGAAGGTGTTGGTCTTGAGTTGAATTACCGTAAACTACATAAATGCTACCTTTCTACCATAGTACTATATATAAAAAATTGTTGTATTGTTGGGAAAATAATGTGATTCAAAAAGTTGTTTTGATCATGGACAAGGGCACTGAAAACCATTAAAGAGATGTAAATGTATTTTCACACGTAAAGCTTGAAATCTACTGAACCTATATTATTCAATCTGTTTCCTTTAATTAGAAAATTGTAAAATTAAATCGGCGAGTGTTATTTATTTTGGAATGAAGGCGCATTAGGAGACTGTTACCAACAAGTTCTGAGCTGACCTACTTTTGATGAAAATTTCTGGTGATTTTTGATGAAAATCACTGGCGAGTCTGACTTGGGCGGTGCCCATCTTAATATAGGCAGGATTTCAACTGGGGGTGGGGATTTCCAAGAGTTCAGTTCGCGTTCGAGTCCTAATGCCTACTGTACTTCGTAGGTCCTGTGACGTTAGTCACACTGCCATGTGTAGAAATCTGTAATCTATTATTTTTGTACGTTTTCAGTATATCAGGGGGAAAGTATTAGTGCAGAAGGAAAGCAAGCTTATAGCCACCGAAATATGGAAATTGTGGTGTTTTCACTCCGGCGCACTTCCGGCATACCACACACTTTCGGGTCATCGCGCCAGTACAGTGCGCAGATCCGGTTCAACGTGCACATCCGGGGTCGTTCGTAGTTATGCGGTCGATGGATATTCCTCTGCGGTGTTGGCCCTTAAACAGGGTTACCGCCGCGAGTGTCTGGTATAATGCACATGTGCATCATTGTAACGACGAATACAATCATTCCGCGGTAAAAGACTGAGGCTGAGATGTTTCTAGCATTATTATCCACTGAATATTAAAATAGGAATAAAAAAACAGGCCCCCAGTCTCCCGAATAATCCGTATTAATACCCACTATAGGGGTAGGGTGTCACAGCTGCCAGACTGATCACTGTTGCTATGTTTGTACCATCACTATTGAAAGAACAAGAACACATTTTTACCGTCAAATATACAGAAAGACTAT
>JAVTVY010012693.1:0-52059 GCA_036873755.1 Hanleya hanleyi
AGAGGTGTGTTGATATCGCCCACGATGTGGTTGTCGACCACGTCCAAGTAGACGTAGAGTCCGTACATACCCGATTTCATATCCATCGGGATCTGGCCATGGTCCTCGGATGAACCCGTGTAGGTCGGGTGAGCGAGACCCAGCATTCGCTGTAGGATAGGACTCAGTACGACACTCACGTTGGCGTGAAGTTCACGTGATTCTTGAAAGGAAAGGATTTGACGGGTGTTGAAGTAGTCGTGACCTCCCGTAGAGCCTTATAATGCAACAGTCTTGTCAGACCCTGCATGAACTCCTTGGGGGTATCGTATTGGCCTTCGGGGAGAGTGAGTCGGGTGTTTTTTTTCTTCGTAGGTCACCTCGTACCACACTTCATTGGCTCACACGTTGTACCACGAGTAAGGGTATTGGATATCCACGAGGCCACATTCCCATCGTCCAGGTAAATGCAACGGTTGAGTCACGTACTTGGCCAAGGTGTTGTCAGGAAACGCATCCAGCGAACTGTTACTGGGTAGGGTGAGGTAGAACATGGCGACTGAGCTGTCCTGCTGCTGCTGTTGGTTCTAATAGGTGTTCCAGGCCTTGGGCGGTTGTGTTCGGCGTCGTGTTCGTCGCAGTGACTTGCTACGTGTCACGGCTCTGGAGATGTGGGGTGTCTTGATCAAGGGTGGTTTTTAAAAGGAGTGAAAAGAAGGTGCCCGTTGTTGTTGTGTTTGGGGGGTGACTCCGGTTCCCACTCGGCTTCCCAAGAAGGTAGTGGGCCACTCGGCGATTGCTGGGTCCGCTGCATCCAGGCCCAGCGCTGGGGGTTCCCCACCAATTCCTGTGGTACATGCATGTCTTTCAAGCCTTGAGCGAAGACCTCCCATCCTTGAGGATCCGTGTGCGACCTGCGTTGACGCATCAGGTCATTCACTAAATCCGTCATGTGAGTACCAGGGACCACCTGATTCTGTACCAGTAGTTCACCTCTATCATTCCAATCATGTTAGGATTCTGTTTCATCCGTTGTAATACCAGGCCAGCTTGTTTCTTGAACGATGCAGGTACACTCTTCAGGACTTCGTCTTCCACCCACTGTGGAGCTGTGGGTGGAACCCCTGGTAATGGCGGCTGTTGGAGCGGTGCTGAGGTCGGCGGTGTGTCGCGTGGTGGTGGTGGTGGTGCTGGGGTAGAGAGGGTTTTGTATTGGTCCATGAACGTCATGTACCGTTGAAGCGTCTCATTGTACCATTGTACTTTCTCACTGTTGCTTAACCCCGGTCTTTGTAAGATCTGTAGCATCTCTTCATCGAGGGTGTTTATGGTCTTCACCGTAGGTGGGACAGGGTAGGGCGATTGAAGGTTTTGAAGGAGCCGTGGTTCGACGAGGACCATTTTTTTCGTGCGGTTCATTGTCGGCCGAAGAGTCCACCCAATACCGGACCCAACACGGAAGCGGCCAACGGTGCTAAGATGGCCCCGAGAAAGCCGCCTTTCTGTAACACCTTTTTCTGTTGTGATTGAGAGACTCGCTTCTGGTCTAGGGTTCGGAGACCTGTCTTATGCTTGGTCAACTTGGTCCTCTGAGCCGGAGTCTGCGGTACGTTGCCGTTTAACAGGTTGTACCCGATCTCGTACTGACAGCGTACATGGTCAGAGTTCGCACCGCTTACAATGGTTCGGACCAACTCGGGTAGGGCCTTCTTCAATACACGGAGCGTCGGAGCGTGCTTCCGTACTCGCGCAGACATCATGTACAACTAATGCTAGAACCCATAACTCTGCTCTTTTATCCTTTTGCGGGCTACCTCCCGAATATCGAACAGAGACAAAGTCAACCATGATGTGGTATTAATTCTATTTATTATCCCATCATCAAACACACACACCCCAGCTGGGGGAGCCACTGTGGGTGGGTTTACATTATTTTTGCATGTAAACGTGGTGGGTCTCTCCGGGAAAGATTCCGGTCCGTAGTCGAAGGTCATCGGGGGTGGCTTGCTTGAGGTCGAATAGCATATACCCGTGCTGAGGGGTTGTCGCATCTTTAAAGGCTTCCAACGCAAACGGTGTGCGGCCGGGATACATCTGTCTCGCCAGGTGCACCAGTTGAGTGGTAGCTCTCGGGTTTTTGAAGACCACCAGGTAATGGGCATTTAAGCTGATGTTCCGATGTTCTTTGTTTTTACTGAACAGATTCTGCACAATGTAGATGATGCTGAGTCGTCCATGATGGCTGCCTTTGGTAAAGAGTTGGGTGACGTGCGCATCCATCTCCGCCATGAGATCATCCAGAACCACCAAGGTGTCGGGTTCCAAATAGGTCAGATTCGGTAGGCCTTCCACGAACGTGATATGGGGCATTGCTGCATACGCTGCCTGCCATTCTCCATAACACCACACGACTCGCGCAATGGGTGGGGTGATCATGCTGTCGGCGTCTTGAAGGAGCTTTCTGACGAAGTGCGTTTTGTCGGAGCCCCCCGACCTGCGATGACGCAAGTGAAGGGATGCTGCCACGGAGGGTCCATGGTTCGAGCTGTATGCGCTGAAATTTGGTACGAGTGAACTGGAGTGGTGGTGGGTACCACGTCGGTCGTCGTTGTCTGTTCACTGTGAGGGATGAAATCCGGTGGGTTTTCAGACGTAGTGGGTGTACTTGGTGTAGGTGTTGACTGTATATTTCGTGTGGAGCTCGATATGGCTTGTACACGTGGTTTGGTGGTGATGATGACTGGGCTCGTTTCGATCACGGAGGTGACTGGTGTAGAGAAGTTCTGTAGACTGGTTTGACTGCCACTCACAGCTGAAGTTCTAAGTTGGTTAAGTAGAGTGCTGAGATAGGCTACGTCGTAAAACACACCTCCGTACAACACACTCAGCAGGGTTAGCAATATCACCACAAAGCCCACTTGCGCTTTGCGCGTTTTGGGAGACGCTGTTTTCAGAGACAGCTGCTGTTTGTCCATAGCGCCGTGATCGAACGTGGAATGAAGGATGACGGTAGTGGTGTCTGGCTTTATAGTCGTTTCATCTGGTTGGCCGCGACCGAGGAATTGAAGGAACTGGGCCAGCCTTGCCATTTGACGAACTGAAACAGTTTGCCACGTCGGCGTTCCGTTTTCAACATCTGCTCCACTGTGTAGTAGTCTTGCTTTGTTTTTACGACAGGCTGTAATTCCGTCTCGTAAAACGTCCCTAGCAACGGTTCCCCTTGAAGATCTTCCAGTTCATAGACTCGCTGCTGTCGGGGTAGGCGCCGTTTAATCAAGAAGTGCTCATCGCTCCAGTTGGCCAAGTAACTTTTCTCCAATTGGCCCCGACCTTGAACACCTCCTTCGGCGTTCTCTGCGATTGCCTGGGGTACAAGACACGCCGGACTTGGGCTTCATTGCGTTGGGTCACGGTAATGGGGGCTCTCTCTATATTCCGGTGATAGGCTCGATTGTATCCACTCACAAGTTTCGGGAGAACATCGATGTACCGCCTTGTATTCTTATAGGTGAAATATTTATACATGCGACCTTTGAATGTCCTGTTGAACCTTTCCACCACGGAAGCCTTGGTCTCGTTGTACGTATGGAAGAAAAACACCTTCTGGGCTTTCAGAAGCTGTTGGAACGGTCTGTTGAGGAATTCCGTGCCTTCGTCGGTTTGCAAATACAAAGGTTTGCACCCGGTCTTGAAGATGTCTTTGAACGCCGCTATGAGATTCGCCCCCGTTTTCGTCCGGATGGGTACCACACAGGCATACTTGGATAGGATATCGACGCACGTCAAGATATATCGATTCCCATCGTTGTGTTTGGCAAAGGCGCTCATATCGACCAAATCCGCTTGCCACTGGGCATCTATTCCTCCCACGATGACCCGGTTCCGTAGAAAATGGCGACGGACATATCGATGTAAGGTATAGGTGTCTTGTTTTTTTAACCAATCTCGGACTTGGGCACGTTGTATCCCCTGGGGTTTGGCCGCTCGATAGAGTGCCGACAATACACTATAAGCTGCCGGACTGTCGGGACTGTAGTAAAAGTTATCCCACACCTTTTCCCAGCTCTTCATGGTGACTCTATCATTTATTTATAACGGTATATCTTGGGCCGGAGTTTCTTTCTGATTTTCTTCTTCGGCTCTGCCAGCGTATTGTCCATGGTAAATAACCAGTCCAACTCGTCTGATGACCGCTCTTCCTCCGTAAGCACTTGATCCACATCTGCTACGGCATCTTCCAACATAGACCATAAAACAGGGTGAAGGGTAAAATGCACTGTACCCCCATCTAGCCTAGTCACGTGAGCAAATAAGGGGCCGCGTCGGATGTACACATCGTGACACAAGTGGATGAGGTCGCCGTCCAGTTCACCAGACAACACCCATTTGAATTTGGTCCAGCCCTCTCGGGACAGACGAATATGAGCCGGGCACGGTTGTGTAGGGTCTGCATCACAGATGTCTCCTACCTCCATGATATCGACCGTATCCGCATAGACGTGCACGAAGACATCGGGGTCAAGCTGAGAAACGCCCGTAGTATATGCTCCGTCATGGTCAGTACGTGAATGGTACAAGATTTGACTGTCAGTCTAGCCGGATAATCAATGGCATCGTCGTTTGCCTCCGCTTCATTGCTAGGTTTGGTAATTTGTTCATTGAGTTTTGCCGCCGCTTCACTCAGGGCACGAGCCCACTCCAACTGAACAGCTGACTGTTCGTCCGGTGTAAACAGCTGGCCCAGAATAGGCACCACTTTCTCGAAGGCTGTCCACAGATCGGGATCTAGGGTGAAGCCTCGCGTAGGGTCTTGGTAACAGCCCAGGCGTAGGAAGAAGGGTCCACGGTGTACGTAGACGGCATTGTCTATGTGGATGACGTTTCCGTCGAGCTCACCGCTCAACACCCGTTTAAATTTGGTCCAGCCGTCACACTGTAGCGTAACCGTATTCGATACGGTCTCAGCGCGCGATCACCAAACATCTTCACGGTCTTCAACGATGGTAACTTTATCTTCATAGACGTGTAACCCCACCCAGGGTGTAAGGGGAAGGATGGCTCGTAGGACTGGTGACATGGTTGACCAAATGACGACCGGTGAATGACGCACACCGTGACTGACCCTCGTATATATCGGTTGCGCATAAGCGCATCTGTGGAGGCTGCACATAAGCGCATCTGTGGAGGCTCTGAAGAGCCGTTCTTTTTCTGTTGCTGTCATTGACACAGCGTGAGGGTCAATAGGGCAAAGACCATTACTAGGCCAACGAGCCGTCGCTTGTTCCGGCGTGAGCGCTCGTGGTCCATAGTCCGGGCATCAAGGATGGCTGTCATAGTCCAGTAGTGGTGAGTGATAGCACACCTCTCCATCGAGTGCACTCTGTCGAGGACCGCTTCTGTGAACTCGTTCAGGATCTGGCGTCGCCCCTCGTTTTCGTCGCCATCTCCAAACAGGAACCACTGCTCTGTAACCAGTGAGTGAATTAACCGCGGACGCATGCTGTAAAATGCGAGTCGCATAGGGGTGGGTGTCCGCCATGGCTTTGTAACCGTAGGAATGGGGTGTGGGATCCAGAGGGACGTGTTTTATACACCATGTCACACATGCGCGCCTATACGTAGCTCTACGGATGTAGTCCGTGATACGTACTATTCTGATTGGTTAGTTCAAAAAGAGAGCAACAATCAAAGATTACTGGTCAATCCTTTTATTAGCCCCTCCATCACAGCACATCCACGCTGGAGGAACCGCCACGGGTGTGTTTACATGCCGATGTTAAAGGTTAAAGTTAAAGTTCATGTCAGCGGTTAAAGGTCATTGTCGGTCACGTGACTGTAAACATGGAAAAACCCGGATGTAAGATGAGGACCTGGATGTAAAACCACAGTACCCGGATGGAAGACGCAGGAACGATGGGAAAGCCCATTGGAAAACCCGGATGTTGACAGCGCAAAAACACCTGCGCACTCGTACGAAATGAGAGCATGTGACCTTGCCTTCTAGCCGAGGTCAAAATACTCGCTTCTGATTGGCTGTCAAAGGTCACAATTGGAACTCTTCTGCGTTTGCCAATGAAATCAGCCCACAGACCAAGCACATGTTTTGGTTTATGTTAAGAGCGGGCATTCCAGCACAAAAAATTTTGACGAGGAGTTACAAGTTACAAGAGCAACAGGTGGAGTGAAAAACTATAGAGGTTCGAGGTGCGGTTCTTTTGACCCGAAATTCATCCGCACTTCCGGTGATGCCGCGCAGGCGGCCGGGCCGGATAACGCGCGCGCTGCGGCCGGGCCGGGCCGGACCAGGCTGGGAAGGGTTGATAGGAGTTTTCCCCTATTAAAAGTCCGTGTTCCGCTTTTTATATTTTTTTCTGGAGAAACTTTTACATGCACCCATCCTACCTCTCTCAGCAGGCCCCGATAAGCCCGGGGGACCGATATTCGCCCTTTGGGATAGGGTTGATAGAGGTTTTCCCCTAATTTAGGGGTAAAGTCCGTGTTCCGCTTTTTGTAGTTTCGGGACAAATCCTAAATTTACATACACACACTCCCCCATCCTACCTCTCTCAACAGGCCCCGATAAACCCGGGGACCGATATTAGCCCTTTGGGGTAGGGTTGATAGAAGTATATTTTACGGTAAAGTCCGTGTTCCGCTTTTTATATCTGGAGAAATTTTACATGCACCCACCCTGCCTCTAGAGGGTAGCACCATCGGTGCCGAAGGGGAATCCCCTTTTTGTTTGTTTATTTTTTGCGGAGATATACTAGACAATAAACGCTCGAACCTCGGGTCGCACGGATGCTAGACTCGTCCTGATAACATCGTCCAACACCTATAGATTATGTTATATATAAGTCTTCCTTCCCATGGTTTCATGGAAAAACCCTGACCTTGAACTGGTGTGATCACGTGACCTCCCCGTGATGGAAAAACCCCAGAACCAAGTCAGTACATGCATTTCATACAGTCAGAAATACCCAGGTCACGCCCGATTCACGCAGACCGGAAGTGACGTCATACACCTGCGCACTCCCCATGATGGGAAAAAACCAGAACCAAGTCAGTACATACATTCCATACAGTCAGACGAGGTCAAAATACTCGCTTCTGATTGGCTGTCAAAGGTCACGATATGCAAATTTTTGAGGTCAAAGGTCAATAAGCTATTTAATACTCTTTCTATACTCGCGGACCGGTAGTGACGTCATACACCTGCGCACACCCCGTGATGGAAAAACCTCAGAACCAAGTCAGTACATGCATACAGTCAGTCGAGGTCAAAATACTCGCTTCTGATTGGCTGTCAAAGGTCACGATATGCAAATTTTTTATGTCAAAGGTCAATAAGCTATTTAATACTCTTTCTATACTCGCAGACCGGAAGTTACGTCATACCACACATGCGCACTCTCCGTGATGGAAAACCCCCAGAACCAAGTCAGTACATGCATTCCATACAGTCAGACGAGGTCAAAATACTCGCTTCTGATTGGCTGTCAAAGGTCACGATATGCAAATTTTTGAGGTCAAAGGTCAATAAGCTATTTAATACTCTTTCTATACTATACTGACGTCATACCACACACCTGCGCACTCTCCGTGATGGAAAAACCCCAGAACCAAGTCAGTACATGCATTCCATACAGTCAGACGAGGTCAAAATACTCGCTTCTGATTGGCTGTCAAAGGTCACAATTGGAACTCTTCTGTGTTCGGAGGTAGTTTTTCTCCCCAATATGCAAATTTTTGAGGTCAAAGGTCAATGAGAGTCAATATCCACAACAGGTCAGTACATGCATTCCTATCATTCAATATGACCTTGAACTATCACGTGACCTCCCCGTGATGGAAAAAACCCAGAACCAAGTCAGTACATCCCATACAGTCATACCCAGGTCACGCCCGATTCACGCAGACCGGAAGTGACGTCATACCACACACCTGCGCACTCCCCGTGATGGGAAAAAACCAGACACAACTCATTACATGCATTCCATACAGTCAGACATACCCTCAGCCCTCTATATACTTGGGACTACTTTCTGTCCGCGGAGGCAGACCGCATCACCGCCAAACCGCATCACCGCGGAGGAATCACCTAACATGTCTAAACATGATCCAAGGTCAGATGATGGACGGGATGAAAGGATACAGGTCAGTACATGCGCAAATGCACTCATTGACCATTGACAACCTTGCACCCCTCCGGACTAAAAGTGGTTTGGGCCGAGGTCAAAGGTCAATGAGGCCTTATCTCCTCGCTGTATACGATGAGAGGATACAGGTCAGTAAATGCTCAAGTGCACTCATGCTCAAGTGCACTCATTGACCTTTGACCAACCTTGCACCCCTACCGACTAGAAGTGGTTTGACCGATGTCAAAGGTCAACCCGAGTGAATATACGCATTGTATACTACTCACATGCTTGTCAAATTTCAACATAAAATCTATATTTATTCCTAAAAGATTGACGGAATCCTCACACCTAATCTCTGTGTTTCTTATATGAAAGGAATGAATAGCATCATGGGCCTTGTTACCCATGCTTATTGCTTGAAATTTAGCTGGGTTCGCTTGCATTTTGTTGTCTTCAGCCCATTGGATTAGGGTAGAACTTTCGTAAAAGTGACCGCTTAATACATATATACTCGCCTATTCACAAGACGCTGGGCTGATTCGGTGTCCAGGGTAAAATGGGCTGATGGTGGAACTAGTTGCTACGCTAGACCTTCGCCAACAGAGGCGTCACTCGGGGAATAAAGTACCTGGGTGTCTTTCAGTGACCGATATATAAATTCGCTCACAGTAGTACATCGCCTACACCGCTAGGAAGCTCACATGGTTAGACTATCACAGCTCTTTCAGGATGGTAGTTCGTTCAAATTGTAGAATTGTATTAATGTACTTTCAGGATAGTAGATCGTCCAATTGTAGAATTGTATAATAAATGTTCACTTCACAGCACGATAGTCGAGCTATAATAAATGTTTAGTGGTTCCAATTGATTGTATAATAATAAATGTGTACTCCGTAAGGAGGTGCTCCTAGATGAAAATGAGGGATTTCCGGAACAACAACAACGGTGGGGGGGGGGGGGGGGGGAGGGGATGGAGCATTGAAAAATAGCTCGAAAATAGTACCAAATCCCCATCAAGTGATCTAAAAAAAGTTATCGTTAAAGTTACCCCATAAAAAAAAGTAATAGCCCCTAAATCTAGCTGCATGTGAATATCGTGGCATCGTGGCATTCCTATCCGATGTTTTCGGCGAAACAGCCCCCAGACCACCCTCCACCCATTTCTTGATGCCCTCTTTTTGTCCCCCGCCGCAACGCGGCCGGGGACTTTAAAATGGTTCTTGCTTCTATGTCCATCCGTGCATGCACAGTTTGTGTCCGTCTAAATAGCTTTCGTAAGCAATAACTTCTAAATGCTTTGTCAGTTCACTAAAAATTTTGGCATCTGCATTCTTTGCGACAAGACGTCTCTTGGTATTACGTTTCAGCAAGATCCGCCTGTAGGTGGCGCCACTGGGGTCTTACTTCTATGTGTCCGTGCAAATACTTCGTAAGCAATAACTTCTAAATGCTTTGTCGTATTCCTCCGAAATTTGGCATCTGCATTCTTTGCGACAAGACGTCTCTTGGTATTACGTTTCAGCAAGATCTGCCTGTAGGTGGCGCCACTGGGTCTTGTTCCAATCTTTAGTGCATGTCCATGCAAATACTTCGTAAGCGATAACTCCTAAATGCTTTGTCAGATTCCTCCGAAATTTGGCATCTGCATTTCTTTGCGACAAGACGTCTGTTGGTATTACGTTTCAGCAAGATCCGCCTGTAGGTGGCGCCACTGGGTCTTGTTCCAATCTTTAGTGCATGTTCGTGGATGTTCGTGCAAATGCTTCATAAGCGATAACTCCTAAATGCTTTGTCGGATTCCTCCGAAATTTGGCATCTGCATTCTTTGTGACAAGACGTCTGTTGGTATTACGTTTCAGCAAGATCCGCCTGTAGGTGGCGCCACTTGGTCTTGTTCCAATCTTTAGTGCATGTCCGTGGATGTTCGTGCAAATGCTTCATAAGCGATAACTCCTAAATGCTTTGTCAGATTCCTCCGAAATTTGGCATCTGCATTCTTTGCGACAAGACGTCTGTTGGTATTACATTTCAGCAAGATCCGCCTGTAGGTGGCGCCACTGGGTCTTGTTCCAATATTTAGTGCATGTCCGTGCAAATACTGCGTAAGCGATAACTCCTAAATGCTTTGTCGGATTCCTCCGAAATTTGGCATCTGCATTCTTTGCGACAAGACGTCTGTTGGTATTACGTTTCAGCAAGATCCGCCTGTAGGTGGTGCCACTGGGTCTTGTTCCAATCTTTAGTGCATGTCCGTGGATGTTCGTGCAAATGCTTCATAAGCGATAACTCCTAAATGCTTTGTCGGATTCCTCCGAAATTTGGCATCTGCATTCTTTGCGACAAGACGTCTCTTGGTATTACGTTTCAGCAAGATCTGCCTGTAGGTGGCGCCACTGGGGTCTTACTTCTATGTGTCCGTGCATGCACGGACATGTCCGTGCAAATACTTCGTAAGCAATAACTTCTAAATGCTTTGTCGGATTCCTCCGAAATTTGGCATCTGCATTCTTTGCGACAAGACGTCTCTAGGTATTACGTTTCAGCAAGATCCGCCTGTAGGTGGCGCCACTGGGTCTTGTTCCAATCTTTAGTGCATGTCCTTGGATGTCCGTGCAAATACTTCGTAAGCGATAACTCCTAAATACTTTGTCGGATTCCTCCGAAATTTGGCATCTGCATTCTTTGCGACAAGACGTCTGTTGGTATTACGTTTCAGCAAGATCCGCCTGTAGGTGGTGCCACTGGGTCTTGTTCCAATCTTTAGTGCATGTCCGTGGATGTTCGTGCAAATGCTTCATAAGCGATAACTCCTAAATGCTTTCTCGGATTCCTCCGAAATTTGGCATCTGCATTCTTTGTGACAAGACGTCTCTTGGGGTGCACTCCGGAGATTCTTTTATTCGGCATGGAATAGACTATGGGTCCGTTTTTAGGCCACCAGTTGTCGCAAAACCTTCAACCCAAATCACTTATATGTATATATTTTCTGAAAGAGCATGATGAAACTATTATTTTAAGATATAACACTGCTATGTTATAGAAAAATTAAACTCGAACATTCTCCTCCATGCTTGCTTCATTTTCCTAGAAAACCCCTTAAAAATGTCGAAAAATGGTCAAATTCGGCTCAATTTCCAGAAAAATCTGTAAGAGCGATTTCAATTAAACTTCTTACTCACGTTCCCTGGTCCGGTCTCAACTTAAAAGGGCAAAAAAGGGGATGTTAACCTAACCGTTTTTTGTCAGATTTTCTTCCCGTAAATGAGTCCCGATTTTTAGGCACACCCAAGGGGCATAACTGAGGCAGGACAAACTTTACTCCATGATCCCGATCAGCGTGTAGACGAAACCAGCACTCGATGTGTACGTACTCGTTTGCAGCGTTGATAATGCTGAATAGGATGGCATTATAGATATAAGCTATTAAGAAGACAAGAAGAATTATGATGTAGCAGAACAAGGGCAGTCTATCGTATTATGAAATTAGAGAGGGGCCATTACTACGAAACTGCGGAGGGCCACCTTAAGGGGCAGGATGTTTTTACGAAATTAATTATTCACATGTATCGTAATCTCAGAGTGTTTGCGAGTATGGCGGTATACAACACTTGCCAGTTATACATATTATTTTGGGAAATCCGACCGATAACTTTCCCCCTACCCCATCTTTGTTTTGATCAATTTTGCCAATTCTAGCAGGATTTTCGAGAACAAAGCTCAAAATTAACCTATTTCTTCTTAATAATGGTCATCCATTCGGCAATTTGAAGGCCGTGGTTACTTTTCCGCTTTCCAATGATAGCAGAAACGCGGGAAAATGCAAATAAGCGATGTAACCAGGTCAAATTATTGGTAATTTTGCACTCAATTTTCTCTTAGAAACATGGGAAATACTTCAGAAACTTGAGAAATAATTTGTAAAACCATAATATACATCCATTCCATCCTTTATGGACTGTAAATGGGTTCTCTAGTAAAGAAAATTTACACTGGCAAATTTATATCATTCTGATAGGACCTCGTTCTGCCATAATATCCACCGAAATCTCAGTCCAGGGGGAGATAACTCCTGTATGGAATACAGCATGCAGTAACCTCAATTGTATACTAATGGACACACCGTGGATTATTTTAATCGAACTCCTGGTCTTCTTTCCACCTGCTTCCGAAAATAGCGCTTCAGGTATAACTAGGCAGTCAAAATTAAACAATCTGGCGTAATGATACATCTCCGCTCCGTAACGGAGTCTACATTAAGATAATGCATAGACTCCACTATTATGCCTTAAAGGGTGCACTCCGGAGATTCTTTTATTCGGCATGGAATAGACTATGGGTCCGTTTTTCGGCCACCAGTTGTCGCAAAACCTTCAACCCAAATCACTTATATGTATATATTTTCTGAAAGAGCATGATGAAACTATTATTTTAAGATATAACACTGCTATGTTATAGAAAAATTTAACTCGAACATTCTCCTCCATGCTTGCTTCATTTTTCCTAGAAAACCCCTTAAAAATGTCGAAAAATGGTCAAATTCGGCTCAATTTCCAGAAAAATCTGTAAGAGCGATTTCAATTAAACTTCTTACTCACGTTCCCTGGTCCGGTCTCAACTTAAAAAGGCAAAAAAAAAGGGGATGTTAACCTAACCGTTTTTTGTCAGATTTTCTTCCCGTAAATGAGTCCCGATTTTTAGTCACACCCAAGGGGCATAACTGAGGCAGGACAAACTTTACTCCATGATCCCGATCAGCGTGTAGACGAAGCCAGCACTCGATTTGTACGTACTCGTTTGCAGCGTTGATAATGCTGAATAGGATGGCATTATAGATATAAGCTATTAAGAAGACAAGAAGAATTATGATGTAGCAGAACAAGGGCAGTCTATCGTATTATGAAATTAGAGAGGGGCCATTACTACGAAACTGCGGAGGGCCACCTTAAGGGGCAGGATGTTTTTTACGAAATTAATTATTCACATGTATCGTAATCTCAGAGTGTTTCCGAGTATGGCGGTATACAACACTTGCCAGTTATACATATTATTTTGGGAAATCCGACCGATAACTTTCCCCCTACCCCATCTTTGTTTTGATCAATTTTGCCAATTCTAGCAGGATTTTCGAGAACAAAACTCAAAATTAACCTATTTCTTCTTAATAATGGTCATCCATTCGGCAATATGAAGGCCGTGGTTACTTTTCCGCTTTCCAATGATAGCAGAAACGCGGGAAAATGCAAATAAGCGATGTAACCAGGTCAAATTATTGGTAATTTTGCACTCAATTTTTTCTTAGAAACATGGGAAATACTTCAAAAACTTGAGAAATAATTTGTAAAACCATAATAATATACATCCATTCCATCCTTTATGGACTGTAAATGGGTTCTTTTGTAAAGAAAATTTACACTGGCAAATTTATATCATTCTGATAGGACCTCGTTCTGCCATAATATCCACCGAAATCTCAGTCAGGGGAAGATAACTCCTGTATGGAATACAGTATGCAGTAACCTCAATTGTATACTAATGGACACACTGTGGATTATTTTAATCGAACTCCTGGTCTTCTTTCCACCTGCTTCCGAAAATAGCGTTTCAGGTGTAACTAGGCAGTCAAATTAAACAATCTGGCGTAATGACACATTTCCGCTCCGTAACGAAGTCTACATTAAGATAATGCATAGACTCCACTATTATGCCTTAAATGGTGCACTCCAGAGATTCTTTCATTCGGCATGGAATAGACTATGGGTCCGCTTTTCGGCCACCAGTTGTCGTAAAATTTTCTCTTAGAAACATCTGGAAATACTTCAGAAACTTGAGAAATAATTTGTAAAAACCATAATAAATATACATCCATTCCATCCTTTATGGACTGTAAATGGGTTCTCTTGTAAAGAAAATTTTTCAGCATTTATATCATTCTGATAGGACCTCGTTCTGCCATAATATCCACCGAAATCTCAGTCCAGGGGGAGATAAATCCTGTATGGAATACAGTATGCAGTAACCTCAATTGTATACTAATGGACACACTGTGGATTATTTTAATCGAACTCCTGGTCTTCTTTCCACCTGCTTCCGAAAATAGCGCTTCAGGCATAACTAGGCAGTCAAAATTAAACAATCTGGCGTAATGATACATCTCCGCTCCGTAACGGAGACTACATTAAGATAATGCATAGACTCCACTATTATGCCTTAAAGGGTGCACTCCGGAGATTCTTTTATTCGGCATGGAATAGACTATGGGTCCGTTTTTAGGCCACCAGTTGTCGCAAAACCTTCAACCCAAATCACTTATATGTATATATTTTCTGAAAGAGGATGATGAAACTATTATTTTAAGATATAACACTATGTTATAGAAAAATTTAACTCGAACATTCTCCTCCATGCTTGCTTCATTTTTCCTAGAAAACCCCTTAAAAATGTCGAAAAATGGTCAAATTCGGCTCAATTTCCAGAAAAATCTGTAAGAGCGATTTCAATTAAACTTCTTACTCACGTTCCCTGGTCCGGTCTCAACTTAAAAAGGCAAAAAAGGGGGTGTTAACCTAACCGTTTTTTGTCAGATTTTCTTCCCGTAAATGAGTCCCGATTTTTAGGCACACCCAAGGGGCATAACTGAGGCAGGACAAACTTTACTCCATGATCCCGATCAGCGTGTAGACGAAGCCAGCACTCGATTTGTACGTACTCGTTTGCAGCGTTGATAATGCTGAACAGGATGGCATTATAGATATAAGCTATTAAGAAGACAAGAAGAATTATGATGTAGCAGAACAAGGGCAGTCTATCGTATTATGAAATTAGAGAGGGGCCATTACTACGAAACTGCGGAGGGCCACCTTAAGGGGCAGGATGTTTTTTACGAAATTAATCATTCACATGTATCGTAATCTCAGAGTGTTTGCCAGTATGGCGGTATACAACACTTGCCAGTTATACATATTATTTTGGGAAATCCGACCGATAACTTTCCCCCTACCCCATCTTTGTTTTGATCAATTTTGCCAATTCTAGCAGGATTTTCGAGAACAAAACTCAAAATTAACCTATTTCTTCTTAATAATGGTCATCCATTCGGCAATATGAAGGCCGTGGTTACTTTTCCGCTTTCCAATGATAGCAGAAACGCGGGAAAATGCAAATAAGCGATGTAACCAAGTCAAATTATTGGTAATTTTGCACTCAATTTTCTCTTAGAAACATGGGAAATACTTCAGAAACTTGAGAAATAATTTGTAAAACCATAATAATATACATCCATTCCATCCTTTATGGACTGTAAATGGGTTCTCTTGTAAAGAAAATTTACACTGGCAAATTTATATCATTCTGATAGGACCTCGTTCTGCCATAATATCCACCGAAATCTCAGTCCAGGGGGAGATAACTCCTGTATGGAATACAGTATGCAGTAACCTCAATTGTATACTAATGGACACACTGTGGATTATTTTAATCGAACTCCTGGTCTTCTTTCCACCTGCTTCCGAAAATAGCGCTTCAGGTGTAACTAGGCAGTCAAAATTAAACAATCTGGCGTCATGATACATCTCCGCTCCGTAACGGAGTCTACATTAAGATAATGCATAGACTCCACTATTATGCCTTAAAGGGTGCACTCCGGAGATTCTTTTATTCGGCATGGAATAGACTATGGGTTCGTTTTTAGGCCACCAGTTGTCGCAAAACCTTCAACCCAAATCACTTATATGTATATATTTTCTGAAAGAGCATGATGAAACTATTATTTTAAGATATACCACTGCTATGTTATAGAAAAATTTAACTCGAACATTCTCCTCCATGCTTGCTTCATTTTTCCTAGAAAACCCCTTAAAAATGTCGAAAAATGGTCAAATTCGGCTCAATTTCCAGAAAAATCTGTAAGAGCGATTTCAATTAAACTTCTTACTCACGTTCCCTGGTCCGGTCTCAACTTAAAAAGGCAAAAAAAAGGGGTGTCAACCTAACCGTTTTTTGTCAGATTTTCTTCCCGTAAATGAGTCCCGATTTTTAGGCACACCCAAGGGGCATAACTGAGGCAGGACAAACTTTACTCCATGATCCCGATCAGCGTGTAGACGAAGCCAGCACTCGATTTGTACGTACTCGTTTGCAGCGTTGATAATGCTGAATAGGATGGCATTATAGATATAAGCTATTAAGAAGACAAGAAGAATTATGATGTAGCAGAACAAGGGCAGTCTATCGTATTATGAAATTAGAGAGGGGCCATTACTACGAAACTGTGGAGGGCCACCAGAGTGAAGCAAGAATTAGTAGTATAAAAGCGCATTTCGAGCCCTATTGACCATTGCGGTGCAATGCGCAATGAGTGTATGCGCGCGTGTGAGTGAGTGAGTGAGTGAGTGAGTGAGTGAGTGAGTGAGTGAGTGAGGCGTCCCCAACGCCCGTCTTAACGCATGAACGCACTAACGACGGTGAGTGAGTGAGTGAGTGAGTGAGTGAGGCGTCCCCAACGCCCGTCTTAACGCATGGGCGCACTAACGACGGTGAGTGAGTGAGTGAGTGTGTAAGTGAGTGAGTGAATGAGTGAGTGAGCGAGCGAGCGAGTGAGTGGGATCCGACTGGACTAATGTATCGTCCGTTTTCATCATTTTGCGCAGGTACGCCACCTGTCTTGTGGCAACTTCCGGTCACCATGCGCAAAATGATGAAAACGGACGATACATTAGTCCAGTCGGATCTCACTCACTCACTCACTCACTCACTCACTCACTCACTCACTCACTCACACTCACTCACTCACTCACACACACACACACACACACACACACACACACACACACACACTCACTCACTCACTCACTCACCGTCGTTAGTGCGTCCATGCGTTAAGACGGGCGTTGGGGACGCCTCACTCACTCACTCACTCACACTCACTCACTCACTCACTCACTCACTCACTCACTCGCGCGCATACACCCATTGTGCATTGCGCCGCAAGGTCAATAGGGCTCGAAATGCGCTTTTATACTACTAATCCTTCCTTCACTCTCCCAAAATGCCCACATTCGCTACTACTCGTACTGATGACGTCACCGATGACGTCACAGATGACGCGGACATCCCTCAAATCAGGGTCTATACCCCGAGAGCCACAAAATGACACTCCCCACGGGACCCATAGCGGTCCATCTCTACTCCAAACACCTTCACACACCCCCCAAAACGCACACTTTGGCTGCTAATCCTACTGATGACGTCACTTCCGAGCTCTGCGCTCCACAGGCTTTGAGCTCCAAGAGCTTCGATCCAAGAGCTCTGCCACACGGGAGCTCCCACCACAAGAGCTCCGGAGCTCGGAGCTCCGAGCTCCACTCCACGGGAGTTACCACCACCACCGGGCGTTGGGGCGCCACCTGTCTTGTGACAACTTCCGGTCCCGGTCACGAGTCAGTAAACATGGAAAACCCCGGATGTAAGATGAGGACCCGGATGTAAAACCACGGTACCCGGATGGAAAGACGGAGGAACGACGGGCAAAACCCACTGGCCAACTGCGCATGCGTAGATTGGCGCGACTTCCAATGAAAACAAGCCAGTCTGACCCACGAGAGCTTCACACTGATACCCCACACGGTCCATTTGACCAGAGATGGTCCCTCAATCACTCAACAAACTTCCCCAAATCCACAAAATGCCTGCTTTCTATACTACGGCCAGACTGCGCATGCGCAAATGGTGAAAACGGACGATACATTAATCCAGGCGGATCCCACTCACTCGCTCGCTCACTCACTCACTCACTCACTCATACTCACTCATACTCACTCACTCACTCACTTACTCACCGTCGTTAGTGCGTCCATGCGTTAAGACGGGCGTTGGGGACGCCTCACTCACTCACTCTCACTCAATCACTCACTCACTCACTCACACGCGCGCATACACTCATTGCGCATCGCGCCGCAAGGTCAATAGAGCTCGAAATGCGCTTTTATACTACTAATCCTTCCTTCACTCTCCCAAAAATACCCACTTTGGCTACTACTCCTACTGATGACGTCACCGATGAGGTCACAGATGACGCGCCGGAAGTGCGTGGGTTATCCAGTCACACGCAGGTATATATTATTATATTAAAATATATGAATGTAAAAATAGATGTTGGTAAAAATTAATACCTTTTTCTTTCAAAAAATAAAATAATACTAAGGAAAAACAATCATATTAAGAAAAAAAAAGTTCCGTGCTGGTGGGACTCAAACCCGGGTCTTCTCGATGAACAACTCGGTGCGTTTCCACTGCGCCACAGGCCAGTGTTGCTTTACAAGGATGTTAAATTCAACCAGAGTTGTATGTTTTGATTTGATTTGATTTTTTTTTAAATTATTGTGCTAATCCCATCATAAAAACATGCTAACTCCACACAGGCCAACCCAACGATAATATACCACCCAGCACTACGTAAACATCTATTTTTTGCTATAAGGGGGTTCCCGGTAAATGACGTCATGACTGGAATATCATGGTAGTTTACCGTAATGTCGTGAGGGTATGACTTGGCAAAAACCGCTAATTTCTGCGTGAAATTCAAAGGACGTAGCCGGAATGAACGTAAGCTATAATTCTATCACACACAAACTCTTGTTGGCTGTTCTCAAATTATATCTACACGCGTTATTTGTTCCCAGCGAACTGAACCAAAATGTCCAAGAGTGTTGATGACGCAGTAAAGCGTGAGTCGCAGATCAGTTCAAGAAATGTGAAATATCTTCCTAAATCTCCATGGTTGACATTAAATGATTGTTAGCAGGAACACGCTAATGAAATATGACGTTTTCTGCGGCTGAAATTGGCGCGCGCTGGCACAGAATGTGCCAATGTT
Organism: Hanleya hanleyi; assembly: GCA_036873755.1. Classification (NCBI taxonomy): domain Eukaryota; kingdom Metazoa; phylum Mollusca; class Polyplacophora; order Lepidopleurida; family Hanleyidae; genus Hanleya; species Hanleya hanleyi. The sequence continues at coordinate 18,991 of JAVTVY010012693.1, forward strand.
TTTGTCAGAAAACAAAAAAATTCTCCGCTTATATCTGCATCTGGAAACTTCACACTTCAAGACAATTTAGTATAATATGTAGACTTTCATATCCTGGCGGGATTGTACACAAGAAGAAATATTGGAGGTAAAAACATTTCCGGATTAGATGTAAACAAATACCCCCCATATAGCCAGTATGGAGCTATACCCATACAGGCATTTCCCCGTATATTGTATATTGTACGAGTCCGTGTTCCGCTTTTTATTTATTTATTTATTTATTTATTTATCTCGACCGCTGATTGGTCCAAATGGAACTTCCCACCTAGCCCCAGGTTAATCTGGCATCCTACCAAGCTCGTAATCACCGCCACATCACCTTGAGCTGGTGGCGCCTCCCGGATGCAGGCGCAGACGTCAGCGAAATTCTGGCGGGAAAACCCCACAGACAGGTCAGTACATGCATTCCTATCATGTTCCCAGGTCACGCCCCATTCACAGGTCAGTACATGCATTCCTATCATGTTCCCAGGTCACGCCCCATTTAAGACATGTCAGTACATGTCTTATTATGTTCCCAGGTGTGCCAGATTATGCTGGGGAGGGGTATGGAAAATCATTCCGATCGGGATATTATTTATGTCCGGCGTAGAATAAAATACCTGTTGTTGTTTTTGTTGTAAAGTATGACGAGTTTCTTCTATAACGTGCGAAACGGCTGGGGATGTAGGGCATGCCATCTCTTTACCTTGAAACTCTCTTCCGTGAACATGCTGCTCACTCAGAAAACTTCCACCGTGGCTCTGATTCTCAGTTCTAGATAAATATTTGTCAATGTTTGCTCTTCCTGCTTCCTTCCTTTCCTTTTTCCGTTGCCGTCTTAATATTTTCTGTTCTGTAGTCAAAACCATCAAGCTGACAACAGGGTAAATCCAATGGACCCCTCATATAACACCAGCATGTGTTGACCTATACTTACTGAGGAAAAGTCGTTTGTATCAATCAGAAAAAGAATAGGACCTAAAATAGAACCTTGTGCTACATCACATGATATTGGTTTGTAGGCTGACGATGTATCATTTACCATCTGAGTTAAAAGCTCACGTTTCCCTCTCATTATTCATATCAAGGATAAAATCGTATTTATTACTGGAACATCATTAGACATCTATATTGTTTGCCGTCGGTGGAGGTTGGAAACTAAATTTGTATTTTTGGATTGTACAAAATAAAATTTTCTCACTTGGATTGGATTTACCGCATATTATTATTATCTTTGTAAGTATAAGTTCTATTTTGGGATAAAACAACCCACTTTGGGGTTTTCGTCCCGCCACTATTATATTTTGTTTACCAAGCATTATTGTTATTCATGGTGAAATATAAATGAAATGAAATCAAATCAAATCAAAACCGATGCGCGGTTTCAAAACGGCACTTTTCAGCGTCATAATACATGGCGTCACAATGTTACAGATAACCACCCCGAAGGAAAGTTCCTTATAACGTTGCTGAACTACGTCAATTTGCATGATTGCCAGGGTGATGCAACGTTGACGTTAGACTGGATAATAATGGAATAATTATAATAATAAATGATAATAATTCCATTTTTCAATGGAATGTATAGCTCGTTTGCCAAAGAACGTGTTCAGTTTTTTCTGTCATAAATTATATGAACAATTAATCTAATTCAGCTTCGTCTTCGCAGTATGTTCATCGAGCTGTTATCGTATGAAGACCTAAATATATTGAAGACCATGGAAAAATGTATTCAGGACTGCATGCTAACTCGTAGCATAGCCACTCTGTAGCAATGGTGTTATATATACACTGTTTTCTCATTTTTTTAATTCTTTCATATTCTTGGTACGTGCGAGTCTTTTCTTTTGGTGAGTGAGTGAGTGAGTGAGTAGGATTTAACGTCGTTTTCAACATTTTTTCAGTCATATCACGACGGTGCCTACATGTGCCAGAACACGAGAGATTTCATGTTAGGGTGGGTGGGTATCAATTGGGTATCAATATCTGGATTAAGAACAAGGTCACAATCGCCGCAAATTATGAAGTGCTCGTTACCAAGATCTGTAATAACGGTTTGTATTTGGTCAAAGAAGACCGGGTCAGCTTTGTTGGGGCCGTAAATCAAGGTGATATTAATTTGTTCGATTGTTAGGTCGATGGCTAAAAGATTTCCGTCTGTATCATTTTCTGTTCGATTAATTTTAAATTCGAAATTTTCCTGAAATAATACCGCCACGCCTCTAGAGTTTGATCTGTAGGACGAAAAATAGCAATGTTTACTACCCCATTCCGATTTAACAAAATCTTCTGTTTCTTTTGTAAAATGTGTATCTTGAAGACAACATATGTTGTAACCTCGAGTTCGCATCAAATGTAGTAGATTTCTTCTGTTCTGTTCGTCGGCCAGACCTCTACAATTGCATGATAGAATTTTGATGTTATCCGCCACGTGTTTCTATGGTGCAGTCCACAGTAGACCCCTCGTTGCTGGCAATAAACCCTTGGTATAGCCCTTCCGTCTTTCTGAGATGCCAAACCATCCAGAAAACCCATATAAAAATATATATTTTCTTCATGGGAATGCTCATACCATTAATTCAGCATACAAGCCAGTTATGCAAATTCAACTCGGGATAAATTTTCTTCCCTCGGAACGTACTCCATATTTTCTGGGCAATCTATTAAAATGACCCAAAATGCGCCATATTTCGTTCATTTCCTGGCAAAATCTTGACAATCGATTTCAATAAGATTTCGTCTCAGTGTTCCCCGTCTCGAGGCGAGATGAAAAAGCTATTCAAAATATGGGGTCGACCAGGCCGTTTTCTGTCACATATTCCATATGTAACATAACCGTATTTTTAAACACCTGAAAAACGTACGAAACTGGGGCTGACGAAGGTTGACTTCGCGGCCCGACTCGCCATATATCATTTTGAAGGAATGGTAGTACCCAGAAGCTTGGTACTATAAATACTGGTTACCAAAAAGGGAAGGATAATTATCATGTGGTCAGATTTGAGGGGGACCAATAATCCGAAACTATGGACTACTCCCTATATGACTGAGGTGTATTTTATGGAAAAGGTGTTGCTGGCGCATAATAATCTGCGAGAGAATACGAGTACACTAGTATATCACACTTGCCATATAAGGGCTTTTTCGCTGGATATCCGTTCCTCCCCTTTCCCCCTACCCCATCTTTGTTTTGGTGTGTTTTACCATCTGAAGTAGACAATTCGAGATAAAACCTCAAATATTATCGTAATAGCCATGACGATGGGTTCGCAGCAATTGTCCCAATCAAAATCTTACTTTCTAGCTTCTAAACCATATCAGATAGGCACGGAATATGTAAAAATAACTGGAATTATGGTCAAATTGATGTTAAATTTGTAGTTTCCTCCGTCTGGTAAATATCGAAAATTCTCTCAAAATCTTCAAAAATAATGGCTAAGACGCAAATAACTGTTACTTATTTAGAGTATTTAATATTGTCCGTGAGATTTACGTTGGAAAATATCATGTTGAGTAATCGAATTGGTGTTGGTGTCCGAGATACTGCATTTTATATGCCATAGTCGCCCCGTCCAAGGGGAGGTAAATCTGTATAGTCCTGCTTGGCAACATATGTTGTCGGTGTAGTTGTTCTATGTTTCACTTGAAAATTTCTAAATATTCTGCACGACATTCAAAAGATCTGAAAGCGTACATTAAAATGGTATAACACTGAACAATTTGAGCGAAAATGACAAGGCAAATGGCTTATTAGAAGTCAGCAGAGCGTATCATACGTCAGAGTATATTTTTACTGTATATAAGGTATTGCATATAGGGTGCAGTCCACAGTAGACCCCTCGTTGCTGGCAATAAACCCTTGGTATAGTCATTCCGTCTTTCTGAGATGCCAAACCATCCAGAAAACCCATATAAAAGTATATATTTTCTTCATGGGAATGCTCATACCATTAATTCAGCATACAAGCCAGTTATGCAAATTCAACTCGGGATAAATTTTCTTCCCTCGGAACGTACTCCATATTTTCTGGGAAATCTATTAAAATGACCCAAAATGCGCCATATTTCGTTCATTTCCTGGAAAAATCTTGACAATCGATTTCAATAAGATTTCGTCTCAGTGTTCCCCGTCTCGAGGCGAGATGAAAAAGCTATTCAAAATATGGGGTCGACCAGGCCGTTTTCTGTCACATATTCCATATGTAACATAACCGTATTTTTAAACACCTGAAAAACGTACGAAACTGAGGCTGACGAAGGTTGACTTCGCGGCCCGACTCGCCATATAGCTCAACCGAACCACCCATCCCCATATATCATTTTGAAGGAATGGTAGTACCCAGAAGCTTGGTACTATAAATACTGGTTACCAAAAAGGGAAGGATAATTATCATGTGGTCAGATCCGGACGCTCTGCTGTATTAAAATTTTTGAGGGGGACCAATAATCCGAAACTATGGACTACTCCCCTAGAGACAAGTTTCTTGTGCATTTGATGACATCTTATGTTTCTAGCTTCATTACAAGCGTCAAGTCCGTCATCCATAATTCAGCCGTCGTCCATTAGAGAATATCCGCGTCCATAATCCAAAGACCTATTCCATATTCTATATAACTGTATTAGCACCAAATTCAAAAATACAATCATAGTATACATAAACATAGGCTTGTTTCCTGCAAGAGAGAAGCGGTCAACAGTTTTCAATGATGCCGGCAAGACATCATGATGTTCTAAAAATATCAAATCCGTATCGCTGATCAGTAGTCTTAATCCATAATATTCATTGTAAAGTCGTCATCTAAAGAATGATGTATCTCAGTCACGCTTTGATTGTGACTGTTCATATGAGTACCGTGAGGATCTTGAAGTACATGGGTTCATACGGTCCCTAGCCCCGGGTTAAGCGGAATTAGACACAAGTTACGAAACGTAACGCCATAGATCTTGCACGCTACGCTCGTATTTTGCTATCAGCATGCGATATGTATCGCCAAATTTGAGAAACTTTGAGTGGAGGCGCTTGGTGGTGTAGCCCTGTTTTATAAGTTTCTGCAACAATGTTTTGTGACGTTGATTAAAATCGTCACATTTAACACAGGATCTAGCAAATGCTACTAGGCGTGATATGTATACGCCATATGCAGGTCCCACTGGAATATTACTGTCCAGAAAGGGATAGTTTACGATGTCGAAATTGTAATCATCTCTTTTGTCATACAGTCGACGAGAGAGAAGGCCCGCTTCATTTTTATAGAGATATAGGTCAAATATGATGTGCCCGTAGGGCCATCTGTAGCTTCCTTCAAATCCAGTGAAGGTGGATATATATCCTTCACTGCGTCATTTATATAGCGATTATCCACAGCGAGAAGATCGTCTATATAGCGTTTGGTGAATGAGAAGGAACGGGCTTTGAATGGATCGGTTTTTGAAAGCGCCTGCATATAGTCATATTCATAAGAGAACAGATACAGGTCAGCCAACAGGGGTGCACAATTAGTACCCATTGGAATACCTATATGCTGCTGATATATTGTGTTGCCAAATTTCACATAGATATCATTAATGAGAAATTCAAACAACTCTATAAACAAAGAAACATCCCATGAATGATATCTCTTGTATGTAGTAGAGCTAAAGAATGTTTTACGGCATCCGACATTAATATATCTACGATCAGTTTTCTTGAACACAGATACTATTAATGAACTTAGACGGTCAATAAGGTCCTGATGAGGGATTGTAGTATAGAGAGTCGAGAAATCCCATGTGGATACATGTCTATATCTCCTGTGACCTTTAGCATCAAGTTCTTCCGTAAGACATTTTGAGTTTTTCAATATCCACATACATTCAACGCCAGAGTTTTTAGAAATAGTGGCGCAATACCTTTCTCAAAATGTTTTTACCTCCTGAAGGGCCCTCGTCAACAGGGTTGAAGAAAGCTTGGTGGTGCAGCTTCTAGAGCTAGCTTAGTATGGTGGTTTATGCATTTTGGGGGTCCAGTATACTTTTGGTATATCATTATGTTTGGTTGGAATACAAATACCTCTTTCCTTGAGAAACGTTTTGTGATTGTTAAATAAATCTTCCAGAGTAAATGCAGTTTGAGAGTAAGTAGACGTATTTGATGACGATATGTTTACACTCAATTCTTCAACCAGCACCTGATAATAGTAATATTTACATATGAATATTATATTATTTGGAGCTTTGTCTGCTGGGACTATGACGAATTTACTCTGGAGATTTGCTAGAACTTCTTGTCATGAAGATAGAATGCGATACTTCTCTTTGGAGTAACATTCATCTCTTTTTTACAAATTATGAAACCTTATAAGTAAGTAATTCTGTGAGCTGGGAATTGGCGGGGGGAGGGCGGTGATTGTGGCAATAAGTTAATGTTATGTTAGTTACCCATATAATACCCGCTGCTTATGTAGGTAATGATAATGGATGTAGCTTAGTACTCACCCGGATGTCACCTAAGCTCTTATTCCTGTAGTGTAGGCAATAACTGATCTCAACTCAAATGTTCCTTTCTTTAATTTAGACGTTGTATTCTTCTTTGAGAATGTGTGCCATTTAAACATTTTTTCTGTTGTACCGAACAACAAATGGTATGATCTCTCTTTTGGATACCTTGCTGGGATCTATGTTTATACCAAACGGTTGTCGCGTTTGCAAGGTTTTGGTCCAAAATGACTCCCGTAATGCCCGCCGGTTATCGGTCTCTTCCTGAGCGTCGGTATTTTTAGCCCACCATCACCAGATGGTGGGCTGTTCAAATCGTTTTTCGTCCGTGGTCCGTCGTCCGTCCCAGCGTCCGTCCGGTCCGTCCGTCCGTCCGTAAACAATTCTTGTTATCGCGATTTCTCAGGAACTACTGCATGGATCTTTCTCAAATTTGGTACACAGGTTCCCCATGCGGTCTAGTTGTGCAAGACACCTTTTCTGGTCCGATTCGCAAATCCAATATGGCCACCAGGCAGCCATCTTGGATTTCCCCATGAAACTTTGTTATCGCGATTTCTCAGGAACTACTGCATGGATCTTTCAAATTTGGTACACATGTTCCCCTTGGGGTCCAGTTGTGCAAGATACCTTTTCTGGTCCGATTCGAAAATCCAATATGGCCACAAGGCGGCCATCTTGGATTTCCCCATGAAACCTTGTTATCGCGATTTCTCAGAACTACTGCATGGATCTTTCCCAAATACGGTACACAGGTTCCCCTTGGGGTCTAGTTGTGCAGGATACCTTTTCTGGTCCGACTCGAAAATCCAATATGGCCACCAGGAAGCCATCTTCGATTTCCCCATGGAACCTCGTTTATCGCGATTTCTCAGGAACTTCTTCATGGATCTTTATCAAATTTGGTATACAGGTTCCCCTTGTGGCCTAGTTGTGCAAAAATCCTTTTCTTGTCCGATTCGAAATTCCAATATGGCCACCAGGCAGCCATCTTGGATTTCCCCATGAAACTTTGTTATTGTCATTTCTCAGGAAGTACTACATGGATCTTTCTCAAATTTGATACACAGGTTCCCCTTAGGGTCTAGTTGTGCAAGACACCTTTTTCGGTCTGAATCGGAAATCCAATATGGCCACCAGGCGGCCATATTAGATTTCCCCATGAAACTTTATCGTGGTTTCTCAGGAAATACTGCATGGATCTTTGTCAAATTTGGTACACAGGTTCCCTTTGGGGCCTAGTTGTGCAAGATACCTTTTCTGGTCCGATTCGAAAATCCAATATGGCCACCTGGCAGTCATCTTGGATTTCACCATGAAATCTTGTTATCTCGATTTCTCAAGAACTACTTCATGGATCTTTCTCAAATTTGGTACACAGGTTTCCCTTGGGGTCTAGTTGTGCAGGTACCTTTTCTGGTCCGATTCGAAAATCCAGTATGGCCACAAGGCGGCCATATTGGATTTCCTTATGAAACCGTGTTATCGCGATTTCTCAGGAACTACTGCATGGATCTTTCTGAAATTTGGTACACATGTTCCCCTTGGGGTCTAATTGTGCAGATACCTTTTCTGGTCCGATTGGAAATTCCAATATGGCCACAAGGCGGCCATCTTGGATTTCCCCATGTAACCTTGTTATCGCGATTTCTCAGGAACTACTGCATGGATCTTTCCCAAATTCGGTACACAGGTTCCCCTTAGGGTCTAATTGTGCAGATACCTTTTCTGGTCCGATTGGAAAATCCAATATGGCCATCAGGCAGCCATCTTGGATTTCTTCATGAAACCTTGTTATTGTCATTTCTCAGGAAGTACTACATGGATCTTTGTCAAATTTGGTACACAGGTTCCCCTTGGGGTCTAGTTGTGCAAGATACCTTTTCTGGTCCGATTCGAAAATCCAATATGGCCACCTGGCAGTGATCTTGGATTTCACCATGAAATTTTGTTATCTCGGTTTCTCAAGAACTACTTCATGGATCTTTCCCAAATTCGGTACACAGGTTCCCCTTAGGCTCTAGTTGTGCAGGTACCTTTTCTGGTCCGATTCGAAAATCCAATATGGCCACAAGGCGGCCATATTGGATTTCCCTATGAAACCGTGTTATCGCGATTTCTCAGGAACTACTGCATGGATCGTTCTGAAATTTGGTACACATGTTCCCCTTGGGGTCTAAATGTGCAGATACCTTTTCTGGTCCGATTCGAAAATCCAATATGGCCACAAGGCGGCCTTCTTGGATTTCCCCATGAAACCTTGTTATCGCGATTTCTCAGGAAATACTGCATGGATCTTTCCAAAATTCGGTACACAGGTGCCGCTTGGGATCTAGTTGTGCAAGATACCTTTTCTGGTCTGATTCGAAAATCCAATATGGCCACAAGGCGGCCATCTTGGATTCCCGCATGAAACCTTGTTATCACGATTTCTCAGGAACTTCTTCATGGATCTTTCTCAAATTTGGTATACAGGTTCCCCTTGGGGCCTAGTTGTGCAAGACCCCTTTTCTTGTCCGATTCGAAATTCCAATATGGCCACCAGGCAGCCATCTTGGATTTCCCCATGAAACTTTGTTATTGTCATTTCTCAGGAAGTACTGCATGGATCTTTCTCAAATTTGATACACAGGTTTCCCTTAGGGTCTAGTTGTGCAAGACACCTTTTTCGGTCTGAATCGAAAATCCAATATGGCCACCAGGCGGTTATATTAGATTTCCCCATGAAACTTTATCGTGGTTTCTCAGGAAATACTGCATGGATCTTTGTCAAATTTGGTACACAGGTTCCCCTTGTGGTCCAGTTGTGCAAGATACCTTTTCTGGTCCGATTCGAAAATCCAATATGGCCACAAGGCGGCCATCTTGGATTTCCCCATGAAACCTTGTTATCGCGATTTCTCAGGAACTACTGCATGAGTCGGCGGATCAAACAGTGGGACATATTCTATATAGTGACTATAGAGGATATCCATACCTTCACCTTCCATATCAAGGAGTTCAAATAATTCGGAATTAAAATGTATTTCTTAAAATTTTAAATCAGTTTTAATAGTCCAGTGAACTGTTTCGTCTGCCGACGGGTCGGCTACATGAAGGGACGTCACTCTTGTGACACAACGTTACAACTCGACAACTTTAGACTACTGCATGTTTCGATCCGAGGGAGATAATCAGGATTCAGACACTTTCGAAGTTTCAACATTACTGCGCGGATCCCTTCAGTATTAAGTATTGTACTATGTTACTATTTTCGAGCATGGTATCTTAAAAGAGATATCTCAAACTAGCCCAGTAAATAAAACAGAATTAGCATTCGTTCCTAATTATAAAATCTTTGGTATGTTTCATAGCTCATGCCAAAGGGTCAAAGACATTTGTCTTCGCTTCCAGTACCCAATGATGAGACGTGCAAAAAAGAATACTACAAAACGAAGAACAATGATCCGCCTGACATTCACCTTCAGACTTACTTTGCTCTTTTCTCTTGTACTATTACAACTGACATAAGTACAGTTTCTAGAAATCTTGAAACTCCTTAAACTTAGAAAGATGATATCTTGGTGTTTTCCAGTGTCCCTTTTTCGATATTTTTCGCTCAGATTCGAAATTCTGTAAACAAAATTACAAATCAATCGTTTGTTCTTAGTAACAATGGACAAAAAGATCCTCTTGTCATTAACTTACAATTATCGGACAATGGTGGGCGCCAAGATCCTTCAGGGTCTCTCGTTATGTATACTATGATTTAGTCTTTTAATTTGGTGCTAATACCATTATATGGATTAGGTCTTTGGATTATGGACGCGGAAATTCGTTAATGGACGGCGGCTGAATATTGAATGACGGACTAGACGCTTGCATTGCTTTGTTTCGTAACGGCTTGGTAAATTACTTGGGCTGATTACAGAGCAACCCAAGCATAATGGGTATATAAGTATCTCGTACATATGCTTTTGCAGAAAACTTTTTAATTTTCTTTGGGGGGTTTCAGTTTAGGAAACTCTAAACTTGATGTAATTCAAAATTTCGATGCTGCCATATTTTTCTTCAATCTCTAGAGAAGCCATTTTGGCACGGTTCTTGATGATCTTACCATAAACATGTTCTATATCGATCATCCTAACTTCCCATATAGCTAAAATCTGAGTTCAAGTCTACCGTATTGATTTCATTCCAGCATCTGGATCCTCGTAGGTATCATATACCCTTCTAATGTCCACCATTGTACATATGATAGCCGTCTGAGACCCAGTTTTGTTCATATCGTGTTATTTAAACTTATTATGAGCTTCTAATCTATGTGCCAGTCCCTTCGAATCACTGTGCGACTTTCGGTTGTATCGTCCAGTGAACATAATCGAAACATCTCAAGATCGGCTTTTCTTGAAACTCAACTCTGGACATTATTAATATACCTCGAATCCTGAATGATCCAGAGGTACGCAACGCTGTACCAAACTATTTTAAGTGCACAGAACCTCTCTGCATTTCATATAAGTACACTAAATCTATAGCCACCAAAATATTCAATTATTCCAAGGACCTAAATATAGGACCGAGAACAATAAATCTGAAGGCCGACCAGAAGATAGTCCTGTCTGCATTGGAACAGTTCATTATTGATTGGTCTAAGCGAGAAAAAGTTGAACCTACAGTACTCGCTGATTGGCTGGACCTCACCAAGAGCAAGGTCGTTGAAACAATCCGCCATACTGACAGAAGTACTCTTCCCCAAGCAAAACAAGTACTGAGAAACCTCAATTCTCAAGAAGTTCTAGCAAATCTCGACAGTAAATTCGTCATAGTCCCAGCAGACAAAGCTCCAAATAATTTATTATTCATATGCAAATATTACTATTACCAGGTGCTGGTTAAATAACTGAGTGTAGACATATCATCATCAAATACGTCTACTTACTCCCAAACTACAATTACTCTGGAAGATTATTTAACAATCACAAAAAGATTCTCAGAGAAAGAGGTATTTGTTTTCCAACCAATCATAGCGACATACCAAAAGTATACTGGACTCCCAAAATGCATAAATCACCATATAAAGCTAGATTCATATCTGATTCTAGAAGCTGCACCACCAAGCTTCTTTCAACCCTATTGACGAGGGCCCTTCAGGAGGTAAAAGCATTTTGGGAAAGGTACTGCGCCACTATTTCTAAAAATTCTGGCGTTGAATGTATGTGGATATTGAAAAACTCAAAATGTCTTACGGAAGAACTTGGTGCTAAAGGTCACATACCGTACAGACATGTATCCACATGGGATTTATCCACTCTCTATACTACAATCCCTCATCAGGACCTTATTGACCGTCTAAGTTCATTAATAGTATCTGTGTTCAAGAAAACTGATCGTAGATATATTAATGTCGGAAGCCATAAAGCATTCTTTAGCTCTACTACATCCAAGAGATATCATTCATGTGATGTTTCTTTATTTATAGAGTTGCTTGAATTTCTCATTAAAAATATCTATGTGAAATTTGGCAACACAATATATCAGCAGCATATAGGTATTCTAATGGGTACTGATTGTGCACCCCTGTTGGCTGACCTGTATCTGTTCTCTTATGAGTATGACTATATGCAGCCGCTTTCAAAAACCGACCCATTCAAAGCCCGTTCCTTCTCATTCACCAAACGCTATATAGACGATCTTCTCGCTGTGGATAATCGCTATATAAGTGACGCGGTGAAGGATATCTATCCACCTTCACTGGATTTGAAGGAAACTACAGATAGCCCTACAGGCACATCATATTTAGATCTATATCTCTATAAAAATGAACAGCCACAATCAAAGCGTGACTGAGATACATCATTCTCTAGATGACGACTTAACAACGATTATTATGGATTAGAATACTGATCAGCGATACGGATTTTATATTTTTGGAACATCATAATGTCATGTCGGCATCATTGAAACTGTTGACCGCTTCTCTCTTGCAGAAAACTAGCCTATGTTTGTGTATACTATGGTTGTCTTTTTGAATTTGGTGCTAATACTGTTATATGGAATATGGAATAGGTCTTTGGATTATGAACGAGGATATTCTTTAATGGACGACGGCTGAATTATGAATGACGGACTAGACGCTTCTAATTTCTACTTGTGCAAATTCGCGGACATTTTGACTTGGGTTTGTGGCATATAGTCGAAAATTACTCTACAATGCATGTACATGTAGACCAAAAATATCGATGTTATCATGGTCACTTATGGTGAGCCTTTCTAGTTTCAGACCACACTATTTTGGCCATTGTGATGGCGTTCGCGTTCCATCATCTATCACATATTTCAACCATTCTTCTCTCTATACACCATCATGTTACGCGAAAGTGAGAACAATTGTTTGGGACGAGGACTACGGATAAACATTGATGCTTCACTTACACTACCACTGTGTGAGAAAGAGGCTCGGGTGGGAGGGGAATGTATGAAATATCCCTTTCTGGATAGTGTTATATTTGACCACAGTGTGGTCATTTCTCTCTCGCTTGTTTTCACTATGAAAATGCTTCCCATAATTATGTTTCATGGGGTTCAGTGAAAATCTGAATCTGGAGTGTTCCGGGTCAATACTGTTCCATAAAGTTAACTAGACCAGTGTATATTTAGCATCCTCCGAGCGAATTTTTCTCATTATTTGACCAGTGTATATTTAGCGTCCTTCAAACGAATTTTTCGCATTATTTGATTTCTCTATTCGGGATAGGTCATTCATGGTTGGCAAATTTTCCATTCATCGTCTGGTACGGTGGCTTGTTAGGGCCATGCATTGATTTTTGCAATTTTCTGCCTTTTACTAGTTTTCAAGATTTCACTTTCGCGTTTTCTGTAATTTCTTGCCATTGACATCGATTCATTTCCGAGATATAAAGTTGTTTTCTGGTTTTAACAATTTCTTCTATATCCATTTTCAAGCGACTGCAAAATCGAACAACCATGTGAAAACACTAAAAATTAGCAAAACCATCGAAAAAGTATTTCAACCGCGGTGGAAACTATTTCAACCGCGGTGAAAAGTATTTCAACAGCGGTGGAAACTATTTCAACCGCGGTGGAAACTATTTCAACCGCGGTGAAAAATATTTCAACCGCGGTGAAAAGTATTTCAACCGCGGTGGAAAGTATTTCAACCGCGGTGGAAACTATTTCAACCGCGGTGGAAACTATTTCAACCGCGGTGGAAACTATTTCAACCGCGGTAGAAACTATTTCAACCGCGGTGGAAAGTATTTCAACCGCGGTGGAAATTACACGGCATTTTCTGTATTTTTGTTTTGCTATTTCTGATGTTTCACGCAATTTTTGAGGTTTTCGCTAATTTCCAGCGTTTTCGTATGGAATGGTTGCAGTTTCTTGAAGAGGATGACAAGAAAAGAGAAAAAATGCAAAAGTGAAATATTAAAAATTAGAGAAAGGCAGACAATTGGAAAGATCAATGCACGGCCCTAACAAGCCACCGTAGTCTGGAGTATTTACTGAATGTCGATGATAAAAACAATGGATGACTTGAGGAAAAATGGGCGGCGGGTTAGATGGAAAGTGCGCGTGTGGAAAATTGAGCACGGAATGCTGGGGGTGGAGCGGGATCTAGGGATAATTGAATACACGGTGATAAGCTTGTAGGAAAACACGATTCATTTGTGCTTTGAATATACCATCATGTCTATCTATAGTCATAATAAATGAAACTAGAATGCAAGGGAACATCAGCCAGGTCTACATTTTCTAGATTTGTATTGAAATGAAACTTCTAGCACTCATATCTGTAACACAAATGTGTAATAAAAGTTGAAAATACAAACCAAAAATTCTCATTAATATCTACAAATGCAGAGGTTCGCGCTATTCGGGGTTGTAACAACTCGAAATAACTCGAGTATAGGAACTGATCTTTTTCGGGAGAAATCTCACAGACCCATCCTTGTCCTCATTACAAATGTGTGCATGGCGTGTCGCGCGAAGAAGTGTTCAAGCAGACTTAACATTGCCGCTCAGTTATATGTTACTTGGTGATTGATAAATTGATGAATGTGTTTTTTTGATAGAACACATAATATTCCGAGAAAATAAGGAAAAGTACCAATGTCTGACGACCCTTTCTGGGTGCCATATCGAGTGTACCCAAGAATTTTTCCCCCACTTTTCGAGTTACAGCAAATCATTGAGTGAATTACACTTGTCATAAAATTCCGGCCAAGCAACAGTAATCAAACATGACAGAATAGTAAGGTTCGAGCAAACTTTCAGTGGTCACAAATGTTCAGAGGAACCTCTCATCCCACCGTCCACAGGGGCTCGTTACCTTTGTTAATTGGTTAATTAGGTTGATTATAGGTTGGGGTCGAGGTAGGAAATATTCGGATATTCCCGACCTCGACCCCCCTATAATCAACTTAATTAACCAATTAACAACGGTAACGAGCCCACGTGCCACCGCCCACCCGAATGGATAATCTGCTTTAACAGAGAGAGAGAGAGAGAGAGAGAAAGAGAGAGAGGAGGGGGTGTAGAAAACATCTCCCGCTCTCAGCTGTCCTAGTCATTTACCATTGAATCACGATATCAAGTTACATATGAGCATTGTACAGCGGCTGCCCGAATAACACGAAACGACTTATCAAAGAATTTTATCTGAATCAACAAATTTAAGTGTGTGATTTGCCCTAATCATGTCACCCTGGCACTGTAACTTGAGAAGATTGTTTTGCTGTCGTGTTATTTGATGATATTGCTTATTTTCATCATCTTATATCAATAGGTAAGTTGCATGGAAAATAGTTTCGCATCGCTGACGGTCGGACAAAAGTGTTTTCCTAATGTGAAATGCGTGTTCACCTTCGCGTGATAAATGGCAAATCTTATTCACTGGAGTGGTGGTCTATCATAAAGAAGAGATTTAGTCAAATGTTTTTGACAAACAAGATCAAGTGACCTTGGCCTAGTAGCGTATATATTAATGGTGAATTCGCACTAAAGAAAATCACTCGAAGACAAGCGACAAAAAATGTCTCGAGGACACGCTACAATAAACTGGTTTTATTAACGCCCACTCCCTCTCATATATAGCGTATCTTATTTCACCAGATGAGAACACGTTGACCTTCATACCATCTAGAGATTATTTTCTTCAGAGAAATGGATATATTGAAGCAAATTTGTTTTCTGTGGGGGCAATGCGTATTTCGGTTCCGGTTTTTTAAAACTTATGTTGTCAACGGGATTTGTCCTTGGCTCAGATTACCAGCACGTGATTTAAGAGTGAAGATTCAAACCTTAACCATACCGAGCATTCCTTGAATATCGCCTGATCTCCTAATATGGTGTTGACAGGGGCGTAGCTGCTCTCGGTCTGAACTCTTCTTCAATTTATTCGGTCTGTTTAACGCGGTCTGATAGAGATCAAACCTGTTCAGGATTTCGCCGAACTCCTACCATAATATATTGCAAGGAGCTGCCCTTCGAAATATCTGGCCATGTGCGTTTGCTCTCATTGTGACCGAATTTCCCATATAAAACATTAACCTTGACCGTATTGACTTCAAAGTTGGTACCCCACACATTGCCTCCCACATATGTACCCACCCACCTTTCTCAGATTAGTTCAGTTCAGAATATCCACTTCCATATTCGATATTATTTTATCTACACACGTAGTTCCGGAATATCAATGAACTTTTGCAGAAAACTCTGTCATTGGCTGGATTTGGTTCCAATTTTCTTCAAAAGCCAATGAATAGACCGGATTCCATTTGAAAATTTGAACTGACCAATGAAATGTTTTAAAACTAGAGGCTATCCCGTGATGCACTGTTGTTTCTATCAAACTACATTACTGAGCGATGATTGGAGGATTACTGAACCATTTATAATGGTTGATCAAATTCGACAAACTACTTCAATAAAATGTCTACCGATAGTAAAATATTCAATACCAATTATCTATTTTCATAACACAGTTATATTTGAGCCTCCCCCAAGTCCAGGGTTCCCTGTCCGGACCCTATCCCAGAGATTAGCCTCTGATACGACTCCAGGTGCCATATTTCTTGTAGTTGAAATCTTGGAACAGAAAATTTGAAGTTTAATCACTACCATTTCTTGAAATCTCTATGCATGTATATGCACATTTGTCCTGTTGGTCAACAGTTACACATGTACGTGGTCGTTAAAATTAGGAAAACTGCCATGTTTCCTTCCCAGAATGCAACGCAAGCCATGAGTACTTTTTGCCGCAGGTAATGATGTTGTTATAGGTACCGAACGAGAAATCTATTTTGCTTTTAAAACAGTTCAGTGGTATTACAGGCCTCTGATAGCTCCTGACGTCGTATTTAAATAAAGTTAATAAATTACAAATTACTATTCCGTAAGTGTTCTTGTTTATCAACAAATGAAGATTTGTCAGCTATCATCTTTTTTAATTTTTTGAGAGAAAAAATCGAAAAATATAAAAAAAAATCTGTCAAAAAAAAAATAGGTGAGGCGTAATTCCCGAGAAGATGACCTCACTGTGACAATATAACGGTAACCATCTTGGATTCTTTTTACATTTTTTTCTAGAGCTTCACCGAAATATATAGTATGGAAAATGTTAGCCTCCATCCCAAGCGCCCCCCCCCCCCCCACACTCTTCCCCCAGGGCCTGATAGGGTTAAAATAATGTTTTTTCCCCGATAATCAGTTTCTGTGCAGCTCCTGGTGGGAAGAAAAGGGCAGATTATCGCGTGAATTTTGCCCACATTAAAAAACGTTAAGAATCGAGAAAATTATGTAGAGAACACCATATTCCAGTCATGATGGCAAGTTCGACATACTTATTTTAGGACAACATATTAAAGATTTGGTCAAAAGAATTGCATACTATAATCGTGACACGTGATTGAAATAGCAGATATGAGCTATTTCGTCTAAAAATGACCCGTTACGCCTCTTCTTGTGCGAACTGACATAATCCCAACATGAGAAAATGTATTCATAGTAAGAACTAGAACTTTATGATAATTTGCCACAAAATTATCATTACTGCGACCATAATTGTTCTTTCTTGATTTATTAGGTAAATTTAGTCTATATTCACAACATTCAAACAAAGTACCATTGGTTAAAACTATTCCCTGTTGCATATAGCAGGGAATCAATATACCGAACTAAAGATTTATGCTAGGTGTCACACGTCAATCTATTTTAAAGAATTTATTCGGGAAAGCGGTATTGTACATCAATGTACAGGACAAACACAAAGTAGTCACCAATCAGCTTAGTTTTATTGTCTACCACGCATATTAGATGTATACTAGATAGTTCCAACTGAAGGAACTGTAAATCAATTATCTATCGCTTGACAACAAAAATGTGCAATGCTAAAAATACACTGTATTCATGAAGTGGGAAATTTTTGCGCGGCATGCCACCTTGCGTGTTTTGTTGGCTGGGAAAGAATTCATAGAAATGAAATGTCAAGGTTTTGCATTCAACTTTAAACTGCTTTTATCATTCTGACGTTGATTTACGATGTTTTTATCTACCCACCTAAAATTATAGATTGTCAATTCAATTCAATTCAATTCTTTATTTCTATACATGAATACACACAGAAAATGTTAAAGCTAAGATAACATATTACATTTACATAATAAAGGTTATATTGTGACAGGACATAATCACCCCAGTCAAGAAAGCCAGTTCATTCCAATTTATAAATTAGGTGAAGGTTGAGGCAGTCCTAGTGGCAGGAGATATTGTGAGCTGTGTTGATCTCTCCAGAAGCATTTCGTGCATAAACTGTCCTATTGTTGGGGAAAGGTGGGTGGGTGGGTTAATCAGGAAATAGAATTTTTCGAGGTCAGTTAGTTGCCCAAATAGGTGACAGGATTTGTTGATGATGTTATATAGAATGTTTCGAAGTTTTTTACCACTCGGGCATATACAAACAAAATGATACTCGTCTTCAACGATCTTGTTTGTTTTCTCACACCGTTTACAAAATCGTTTGTTCCGGTCTATTTTCCGATATCTGCCGGTTTCTATCTCGAGCCGATGTGCGCAGATCCTAAGTTTAGTTAGTGATTGCCTATAGTTTCGATTTTTTATATAGTTCAAATAAGGAGATATAGAATATGTTTGTTCTATATGTTTGTAGTGAAGTAATTTTTCGGACTCGCGTAGTTTGTCTTGATAGAATTGTATATATATAGTTTTCAATTTATCTTTTACTTCTGGGGATATGTGTTTTTTAGTGGGCTGCAGTGGCAAGTCCTCGGCACTGATATTATTTTTCTGCATCATTAATGATGAATAGCTATGCCATCCAATTCCATCGTTTTCTAGTACTTTGCTACAGAGGACAGCATCTTGAAGAATAGGCCGGTCGTTATTGTTTTCAAGCATTCAATTTGAAAATGTCTTACGTTCTTGTATGTGATTAGAACCGGTTTACCTGCCTATCATAATGGATCTGTCTTTGAAATACTGCATATAGATTTGTAGATAACTGAAACATATCATCAGCATGCGCTGCGAAAGTATGCGGCGTGTTTTGACGAGGTTTTGACTCCCATCAGGTTCGGTTGGACTGCCAAAATGAAATAATAACTAAGGTCTATTTTTCAGTTATCATAGAAGACAATTTTTATTGTATGATCAAAGGAATTATGTGGACCTGGATATTCGGATTATGAGGACCTGGATATTCGGGTTATGTGAACCTGGATATTCGGGTTATGTGGACCTGGATCTTCGGGTTATGTGGACCTGGATCTTCGGGTTCTTGAATATCATCAACTCAGAGTATTTGTATTAATGAGGTTAAAACATCACCTTGTCCAGATGCAAAATAATTTTTTATCTTAATATGTGTCGTGACATTAGGTAGTTCTTGTCTATAGAAGATTTTGTTTCTCATATCACGGGGGCCCTAACCCTAGCTAAAACGCACCATATCATTTGATTACCGTGGCGGATGACACAACCTGACGACCAGTTTGGCAGTCAATGAAATCTTTTTTCTCCGAATATGAATTAGAATTCTTTGTATCTACTTCGGGGGGTGAATGTGGCGGCTCTGATTTATGAGCAAGTATTTCTCCTAAATAGATAAAACAGCTAAGTTCAGATGACTCACCATAGTCAAAATTATACATTTACGCATGATCTTCTGCGTGACGAGTTATGGACGCGGATATTCTCTAATGGACGACGGCTGGATTATGAATGACGGACTAGACGCTTGTAATGCACGCAACCTCTTCGATTTTGTGGTTTGAATACTGACTTTTTGAGATCGAAGTCTCTAGCCGTTAAGGCGAGAAACGATGTCATTGCCCACGTGACGTGAGTAGTGGTATAAGGTGATTTCAAGCCTGTTTTCCAGGGAGGTAACTCTTGGTTCCCTGCTTCCGCCAGGGAGCGCCACCAGTCCCGTATGACGTCACTTCCGGTCTGGGTGAATGGAGCGTGACCTGTGAACATGATAGGATATGTACTGACCTGTCTGTGGGGGTTTTCCACAATGTCGATCACCTCCGTGTCTTTTTGGTCAGGTCCGTGTCTCTTCGGTGAGGTCCGTGTGAAGGCGCATCCGACGGGCTGGGTATGGGGTTGAAATATCGTCATTCTGCGCATGCGCGGTAGACAAAGGGTATGGAAATAGCCGTTTTGGGGTCTAGGTGGGCCACTGATGGACCGATGGGGTCGAGTGAGGTATCAATGTGAAGCCTATGTAAGGGGGCATCCCACTGGGTGGATGTGGGGTCGAAATATCGTCATTCTGCGCATGCGCAATAGACAAAGTGTATGAAAATAGACGTTTTGGGATCTAGGTGAGCCACTAATGAGCCGATGGAGTTGAGTGAGGTATCAATGTGAAGCATATGTGAGGGGGCATCCGATTGGACTAGTGTCTCGGCCGTTGTCAGCATTCTACGCATGCGCAGACAGGGAATTCTGGGAAAAGGGTATGGAAATAGACGTGTTGCGGTCTAGGTGAGCCTCCGACTGGACTCATGGTTCGTTCGTGTTCAAGAGTCTGCGCATGCGTAGTCTGGCCGTAGTATAGAAAGCAGGCATTTTGGGGGAGCGTGGCAGTGTTTTGACCCACCACTATGGGTCCGTGTTTGTGGTTTGGTGGTGTGGATTCTGCGAACAGACGTCACTTCCGGGTTTCACTAAAACTACCTCCGAACCCAGAAGAGTTCCCATTTTTCCCGTACACGTAGGGTCCGGATTTTGAACATCCAAGATTTCCCCGGCCCGGCCCGGCCCGGCCCGCCACGGCCGCAGCGCGCGCGCGCTATTCGGCCTCACGCGCGCGCGTGTCACCACCGGAAGTGCGCGGGTGAATGTCGGGTCAAAAGGTCAAAGGTCACATCCAGGACAAATAGTCAAAGGTCTCCCTTTCGGCAAGGTTCGGCAACAATGTTGCGGCATCGATATACAGAGCTTGAACCCAAATAGGGGATTGTAAATTAACCTGGGAAGGATGGGCAGTTCCATTTGCACCAATCAGCGGTCGAGAAAAAGAGCCAATGAGCGATCGATAAAAGAACCAATGGACGGGTACTAGAATTTCGCTCACGTCTGCGCCTACATCCGGGTACTAGGATGCTTTTGCCGACGCCCGCGCCTACATCCGGGTACTTCTATGTAGGTGTATAAAAGTGGGAATTTTTAGGGCATTGCTGCATTCATTGGCCTGCTTGACCTGACCAGTCTGAGCCTGCCTGACCAGCCTGAGCCTATCTCTCGAGAGGAGCTACTTGCCTGAGCCTCACCAGCCTGAGCCTGCCTCACCGGAGCTATACCATGAAACGTGGAGAAGATTTTCCTGGAGATCCAGGAGCGCCTCCGGCGCTGTAATCTTTGTTGTTGTTGCTCTCTTTTTGCACTGACCCATCAGAATAGTACGTATCACGGACTACACCCGTAGAGCTAGGTATAGGCGCGCATGTGTGACATGGTCTATAAAACACGTCCCTCTGGATCCCGCACCTTCATTTCTACGATTGCAGAGCCATGACGGAAATCCAGCCCTATGCGACTCGCATTTTACAGCATGCGACCGTGGTTAATTCACTCACGGGTTACCGAGCAGTGGTTCGGTCCATGTTTGCAGATGGCGACGACAACGAGGGGCGACGCCAGAACCTGAAAGAGTTCACAGAAGCGGTCCTCGACAGAGTGCACACGATGGAGAGGTGTGCTATCACCCACCACTACTGGACTATGACAGCCATCCTTGATGCCCGGATTATGGATCACGAGCGCTCACGCCGGAATCAGCGACGGCTCGTTGGCCTAGTAATGGTCTTTGCCCTATTGACCCTGACGCTGTGGCAATGACAGCGACAGAAAAAGAACGGCTCTTCAGAGCCTCCACAGATGCGCGTATGTGCAACCGATATATACGAGGGTCAGTCAGAGTGTGTGTCATTCACCGTTCGTCATTGGGTCAAGCATGTCACCAGTCCTACGAGCCATCCTTCCCCTTACACCCCGGGTGGGGTTACACGTCTATGAAGATAAAGTCACCCTCGTGGAAGACCGTGGAGGTGTTTGCTGGTCGCCCGCTGAGACCGTATCTAATACGGTTACGCTACACCGTGACGGCTGGACCAAATTTAAACGGGTGTTGAGCGGTGAGCTCGACGGAAACCTCATCCACATAGACAATGCCATCTACGTACACCGTGGACCCTTCTTCCCACGCCTGGGCCGTTACCAAGACCCTACGCGAGGCTTCACCCTAGACCCCGATTTGTGGACAGCCTTCGAGAAAGTGGTGCCTATTGTGGACCAGCTGTTTACACCGGACGAGCGGTCAGCTGTTCAGTTGGAGTGGGCTCGTGCTCTGAGAGAAGCGGCGGCAGAACCCAATGAACAAATGTCTAGCAATGAAGCGGAGGCAGACGATGATGCCATTGATTATCCGGCTAGGCATAGTCAGCCCAGTGACATGACCACCCGATCCTTTGATCTCACGGGGTTGTCCCTATAAATACGAGACAGTCAAATCTTGTACTATTCACGTACTGACCATGACGGAGCATATAATACGGGCGTATCTCAGCTTGATTACCGAGGTCTTCCTGCACGTTTATGCGGATAAGGTCGATATCATTGAGGAGGTGGGAGACATCTGTGATGCGGACCCTACACAACCGTGCCCGGCTCACATTCCTCTATCCCGAGAGGGCTGGACCAAATTCAAACGGGTGTTGTCTGGTGAACTGAACGGCGACCTCTTCCACATGGGTCACGCTGTGTACATCCGACGCGGCCCCTTCTTTGCCCAATTGGCTCGGCTAGATGGGGGTACAGTCCATTTTACCCTTCACCCTGATCTATGGTCTGCATTGGAAGATGCCGTGGTAGATGTGGATCAAGTGCTTACGGAGGAAGATCGGTCATCAGACGAGTTGGACTGGTCATTTACCATGGATAATGTGCTGGCAGAAGCCAACGAAGAAAATCAGAAAGAAACTCTGACCCAAGATATACCCGTTATAAATAAACGATAGAGCCAGGGCCCATCATCATTTGTCACCATGAAGAGCTGGGAGAAGGTGTTGGATAACTTATACTACAGTCCCGACAAGTCCGAGATTGGTTAAGAAAACAAGACACCTATACCTTACATTGAGCTGCCCGTCGCCATTTTCTACGGAACCGGGTCATCGTGGGAGGACTAGATGCCCAATGGCAAGCGGATTTGGTCGATATGAACGCCTTTGCCAAACACAACGATGGAAATCGGTATATCTTGACGTGCATCGATATCCTGTCGAAGTATGCGTGGGTGGTACCCATCCGGACGAAAACGGAGGCGAATCTCATAGCGGCGTTCAAGGACATCTTCAAGACCGGGCGCAAACCCATGTATTTGCAAACCGACGAAGGCACGGAATTCCGCAACAGACCGTTCCAACAGTTTCTGAAAGCCCAGAAGGTGTTTTTCTTCCATACGTACAACGAGACCAAGGCTTCCGTGGTGGAAAGGTTCAACAGGACATTCAAAGGTCGCATGTATAAATATTTCACCTATAAGAATACAAGGCGGTACATCGATGTTCTCCCGAAACTTGTGAGTGGTTACAATCGAGCCTATCACTGGAGTATAGAGAGAGCCCCCATTACCGTGACCCAACGCAATGAAGCCCAAGTGCAGCGTGTCTTGTACCCCAGCAATCGCAGCGAACGACGAAGGAGGTGTACAAGTTCAGGGACCCTGTACGGATCAGTAATGTCAAAGGTCAATTTGAGAAAAGTTACTTGCCCAACTGGAGCGATGAGCACTTCCTGATTAAACGGCGCCTACCCCGACAGCAGCGAGTCTATGGACTGGAAGATCTTCAAGGGGAACAGTTGCTAGGGACGTTTTACGAGACGGAATTACAGCCTGTCGTAAAAACACAGCAAGACTACTACACAGTGGAACAGATTTTAAAACGGAACGTCGGCGTGGCAAACTGTTTCATTTTGTCAAATGGCAAGGCTGGCCCAGTTCCTTCAATTCCTGGGTGGCGGCCAACCAGGTGAAACGACTATAAAGCCAGACACCACTACCGTCATCCTTGATTCCACGTTCGACCACGGTGCTATGGACAAGCAGTAGCTGCCTCTGAACACAGCGTCTCTCAAAACGCGCAAAGCACAAGTGGGCTTTGCGGTGATATTGCTAACACTGCTGAGTGTGTTGTACGGAGGTGTGTTTTACGACGTAGCCTATGTCAGCACGCTACTTAACCAACTTAGAACTCCAGCTCTGAGTGGCAGTGAAACCAGTCTACAGATAGCACCAGTCACCTCCGTGATCGAAACGAGCCCAGTCATCACCACCACCAAACCCCGTGTACAAGCCACATCGAGCTCCACACCGAGTATACAGTCAACACCTACACCAAGTACACCCACTACGTCTGAAAACCCACCCGATTTCATCCCTCACAGTGAACAGACAACGACGACCGACGTTATACCCACCACCACCATTATTCACAGTGAACAGACGACCGACGTTGTACCCACCAACACCACTCCAGTTCACTCGTACCAAATTTACAAGAGCGGGTTACCACGACAGCGCATACAGCTCGAACCATGGACCCCCGGTGGCAGCATCCCTTCACTTGCGTCATCACAGGACCGACGGGCTCCAGCAAAACGCACTTCGTCAGGAAGCTCCTTCAACACGCCGACAGCATGATCACCCTACCCATTGCCCGAGTCGTGTGGTGTTACGGAGAATGGCAGGCAGCGTATGCAGCAATGCCCCACATCACGTTCGTGGACGGCTTACCCAACCTGGCCGATTTGGAACCCGACACCTTGGTGGTTCTAGATGATCTCATGGCGGAGACGGATGCGCGGATCACCCAACTCTTTACCAAAGGCAGCCATAATCGACGGCTCAGCATCATCTACATTGGGCAGAATCTGTTCAGTAAAAACAAAGAACATAGGAACATTATCTTAAATGCCCACTACCTGGTGGTCTTCAAAAACCCGAGAGATACCACTCAACTCCTGCACCTGGCGAGACAGATGTATCCCGGCCGCACACCGTTTGCGTTGGAAGCCTTCAAAGATGCGACAACCCCTCAGCACGGGTATATGCTCTTCGACCTCAAGCAAGCCACCCCCGACCACCTTCGACTACGGACCGGCATCTTTCCCGGAGAGACCCACCACGTGTACATGCAAAAATAATGTAAACACACCCACAGTGGCTCCCCCAGCTGGAGTGTGTGTTTGATGATGGGGATAATAAAAAGAATTAATACCACAGCATGGTTGACTTTGTCTCTGTTCTCTGAGGTAGATAAAAGAGCAGAGTTGTGAGTTCTAGCATTAGTTGTACATGATGTCTGCGCGAGTACGGAAGCACGCTCCGACGCTCCGTGTATTGAAGACGGCCCCACCCGAGTTGGTCCGAACCATTGTACGCGGTGCGGACCTTGACCTTGTACGCTGTCTGTGCGAGACCGGGTACAACCTGTTAAAAGGCAACGTTCCACTGACTCCGGCTCAGAAGACCAAGTTGGCCAAGCATAAGACAGGTCTCCGAACCCTAGTCCAGAAGCGAGTCTCTCAAACACAAAAGAAAAAGGTGTTACAGAAAGGCGGCTTTCTCGGGGCCATCTTAGCACGGTTGTCCGCTTCCGTGTTGGGTTCAGTATTGGGTGCACTCTTCGGGCGACAATGAACCACACGAAAAAAATGGTCCTCGTCGAACCACGGTTCCTTCAAAACCTCCAATCGCCCTACCCCGTTCCACCTACCGTGAAGACCATAAACACCCTCGATGAAGAGATGCAACAGTACCGGGGTTAAGCGACAGTGAGAAAGTACAACGCTACAATGAGACGCTTCAACGGTACATGACGTTCATGGACCAATACAAAACCCTCTCTGCCCCACCACCACCACCACCACCACCACGCGACACACCGCCGACCTCAGCATCGCTCCAACAGCCGCCATTACCAGGGGTACCAACCACAGCCCCACAGTGGATGGAAGACGAAGTGCTGAAGAGTGTACCTGCATACCATGGCCACATCCCAATGGATATGAAATCGGGTATGTACGGACTCTACGTCTACTCGGACGTGGTGGACAACCACATCGCGGGCGATATCAACACAACTCTGTTACGGGTGGTCCCCATTAAAAAGACATATGGAGATCAAATCACGACATTTTCACTGCGATGCACGAAGCTATATGGACTATTATGCCCAACAGGCCGGGGGTGGCTTTCCAGTCTTCAGCGGTGCACACATGCAAGGAGGACATGGGCTGGGGAACATAGTCGGCAACATCGTCAAAACGTTCCTGGCCTTGGTGACGCGTGGGGTGAAAGCGATCGGCAAACAAGCGGTACGCAGTGGACTGCAAGTCGCCGGTGATGTCTTGGGGGGTACGGCACCCAAAGAAGCCTTGAAACGGCGGGCAAAGAAGCGGGCGGCGTCTTGGTGGCCAAAGCACAACGCACCGTAGAGAATAAAAGACCTGCACCACCGAGACCACGCACCAGTCGACGACCGACCCAGCGACGACGCACATCGAAGACCCAGGATATCTTTTCTTAAACATGTCCGTAATCCACGGAGTCCTGCCCCTCCACCAACAGTGATTGGTGGACCGTGCCGCCTACACAGACCAGTGCCGAACAAGGATTATGGGTGGAGCATCTCCCGCTCTCCAGCATCAACGAAACAGGGCCCATCGAGTTCAACATCAGTAATGCGGATATGGCCAATGTGGATTTAGCCCATACGTACTTTTATGTGAAAGCCAAGGTCGTCAATGGGGATGGCTCCAGAATCATCCAAGCTGCAACGGTGGGCCCGACGAATCCCTGGCTGCACTCGATGTTTCAACAGGTGGATATTTTTCTCAGCGAAAAACTCATCAGTGACTCGACCAACACGTACCCCTATCGAGCCTACATCGAGACACTGTTGTCGTATGGACGACAGGCTAAACAATCTCAGCTGACAGCCACTTTATTCTACCAGGACACAGCTGAGCACATGGACACGGTGCACAATGAAGGATATATCAAACGGAAGTCTTTCACTGCGAACGGCGCCTCGGTGGATCTCATGGGCCGACTACACGCTGACATTTTCATGCAAGACCGGTACCTCTTGAACAAGATCCCCATCAAAATCCGACTGATACGGGCGCCTCCGACCTTCGCCTTGATGGCCACTAACGTAGATGGGCATGCAGCTGACTATAAGATTGTTATCCAAGACGCAGTCCTGTATGTCCGAAAAGTGAAACCGAATCCAGCCGTTCAACTGGGACACCTCAAAGCCTTGGAAACAAAACCAGCCCAGTACCCTATCCGACGTGTACAAACCAAAGTGTTCTCTGTGCCTGCTGGAAATATGGGCGCCAACAAAGAAAACCTGTTCCTGGGGAACTACCCAAGCGATTGATCCTGGCCTGTGTGGAAAATACCAGTTTCAGCGGAGCCTACCCAGAGAATCCGTTTGACTTTAAACATTTCGGCATCAATTTTGTGGCCCTGCATGTGGATGGACAGCAGGTCCCAGCCATGGCCTTAACACCGAACTTTGGGCGCAGGAATTTCATTCGAGTCTATCAGAGCCTGTTTACAGCCACCGGTCAAATCGACCAGGACGAAGGGAATATGATCAGCCGGGAGGACTACGCGAACGGATAAACGTTGTTCTGTTATTCGATCTGACCCCCACCTTAGAGAACGACCATCAGCTGTCCCTGGCCAAGCAAGGCAATTTACGGTTGGAAATCCACTTTGCAAGAGCCCTCGGGACCACCGTCAATGTGATCTGCTACGCCGAGTTTGACAACATCATTCAAGTGGACAAGGCGTGCAACGTCCTGTGTGACTTTTCCACCTAACATGGATACAGACCAGATAACCACCGTGCTGGAAAATGACCCAGGAACACGTATGGTCTTTCAAGGGGTGTTCGCCCGAGATGTGTTCCCATTAGACCGTATGTATCCTGCTGCATACGTTCTCAACACGGACCCGATGGATCGCCCCGGTGAACACTGGGTGGCCGTGTATTTGACAGAAGCGCAGGGCGAATACTTTGACCCGTACGGCCTGCCACCCCTCCATCCCGATTTAACAGACTTCATGGATCAAGGCACAGATACGTGGTGTTGGAACAGTGAAACGTTGCAAAGCCTGACCAGTAGCGTGTGCGGACAATATTGCTTGTTTTACCTGTACCATCGATGCCGGGGCAGAACATTATCTACCATCGTACAGATGTTTGACGAGTACCCCAAGGCCGAGGATCGCGATGTACTCGTATATGACTGGGCCGCCCATCATTTCAATGTACAAGCCCCGTTCTGGGCTTAAGTTCTTTCAATGTACAAGCCCCCTGTTCTGGGCTGAAGTTTACAAGCCCCCTGTTCTGGGCTTCAGTTGTCATGTGGTTGTTCTCACGTTGTTGTTGTTAGTTATGGTTGAATAAAAAACAAAATGAGATCTCACCAAAAAAAACCTGTCTTGTGTGTTTTCTATATAAGCATAATGCATGAAACTGGCTTTGAATGCCGTATTAGCCAATCAGTGGCCTAGAATGGAGCAAAAGGTAACCCATCCATATCCAGAAAACATTACCCGGGTGTACAAGAACCCGGATGTAGGCGCGGGCGTAGGAGAAGGCATCCTAGTACCCGAATGTAGGAGCAGACGTGAGCGAAATTCTAGTACCCGTCCATTGGTTTTATCGATCGCTCATTGGCTCATTTTCCAGTGGGATGCCCCCTCACATAGGCTTCACATTGATACCTCACTCGACCCCATTGGTCCATTAGTGGCCCATCTAGACCCCAAAACGGCTATTTCCATACCCTTTGTCTACCGCGCAAGCGCAGAATGACGATATTTCAACCCCACACCCAGCCCGTCGCATATACCATCACACGGACCTCAACGAAGAGACACGGACCTGACCGAAGAGACACGGAGGTGAACGACATTGTGGAAAACCCCCACAAACAGGTCAGTACATGTCCTATCATGTTCTGAAGATGGCGGACCTCACTAAAGAGACACGGACGTCACCGAAAAGACACGAGGTGAACGACATTGTGGAAAAACCCCACAGACAGGTCAGTAAACCAAGAGTTACCTCCCTGGAAAAAAGGCTTGAAATCCTCTTATACTACTACTGACGTGGGAGTAAGGCTAGGCGCGTAACGTCACGTGGGCAATGTCGTCGTTTCGTACATTTAACAGCTAAATATTTCGATTGCGGGTCTGTCCTATTGCCTCTAATTGGCAAAACAAGATAGTTTTGTTAGTTGGAGTTTGCTCTTTCATTGTAGTCATTTTTAATTCACACGTTATGTTCTGTTCTATTAGAGTCTCATGCATGTCTCCCTGCAAGAGGTCGATATATTTTGGAACTGAATATACAGAGTGTATTTATTTACAAATAAAAAATATGTTTACATCAACCTCGTATTTATAAAGCTCTTTGGATGATTAATTGTGAACGAGGACTGTTAATCTAGCAATATTTCAACTAGAATTTGTGGACTTCGAAGGCGGCCGTTATCTGTGTGGTTATATGGCTTTGATGTTTGACTGTGATCTTTAGAAATACATAGTTTTTCTTATTTCCCAAAATTTGATCATGTGTATAGGTTGTGTTATGTGTAATGCTTTAGTTACCGTTAACAGTCATAACAGGATGAAATGTACGAAGTACAATAATTTGATAATTTATTCCATTAATTAATTTGATGTTTCAGAGAAAATTTTAATGAAAACCAGAGCATCTGAAGTCCCCCGACGTTGAAACTACTGATTTGGATTGGAAACTTAACATTCGGTACCCAGCATGGAAAGCAATCTCGAGTGATATCCTGTGGCAAGTTAACCACATACCAAATTTGCAAAGAATCCGTTCAGGTTTTGAAAGTTACCGTCCAGAAGTAACTATTTTTTACTTGTCTTCCTGGCACTTCAGCTTGTCACCCCTACTGAAACTTTTTTTTATCACCATACTGTCATGTATTCCTACTAGTTTCTCCATTTTTTCAGGCATTGTAGAATTTGAACACACGTTTTTTTTTCTCTCGATCGGGAGACGTTGATGACACTGACAGATTTATCTCCTTCCTCTAGCTCTGCATTGCCAAGATCAATATCCTCACTTCATGGTGTTGATCATCATCCTAACGCATGGCACGATCATACGTCGAAACTTCTGCTCATAGCTATGCAGTGATGGGTGATATCTGAGTACATTAGGGGATTCCCCAATTGGTCACATCCAATTGGTCCCGTGAGATCCGACAAGGGTGCAATCACATTCATGAAACGAAGATACACCTCCAGAAAGCCATCGACTGAAATGATCCCTTGGTGGGCCTCGAAAATGCCCCTATCACAAAATAGAAAGCATATCATTTTCCTGTGAACTGTCGCCGATTTTATTTTTTTGAAACAGGTAAAGTCGTTTGTAATATGATTTTTTCTTAAGAAAAACAAAGAAACATGCTCCCTTAGAGTGAGAACTAAAATAGCTGAGTCGCACAACTTCGTTTTTGCCTCGCATAGAATCCCCCGGTCTTGCGCCTCTGCACTCAAGTGAGACTGACATTTCTGAGATGCCCAGGTCAAAATATTTAAATACAGATATTTTTTTTGGCTCGTTTAAATGCGGCGAGCATGTGACTTGATGCTTCAGGAACAACTTTCGAACAGGATTATGTCCCTCCAGAAATATGTCCTTTGCGGCTGATAGGTGGCACCATGTGGAATACATGCCGAATCATAGCGATAAGCTAAGGGCAGTGTTAAGTGAAACGTGAAATGCCCTTAGCAAGCTAAGATGGATGTTGACTCGGTGGGCTCATTGCTCTCACCAGACTGTTCCACTATTAGGGAGTTCTGTGTAACATGTCAACAAAAGGTTCAATTACGAGATTAAATTTGTTGGAACGTTATTTTTTTAAATATCATAACAGCAGTTGGGGGGGGGGGGTTAGCCACTTTTTCATCTAGGTAACCCAGATTAAAAACTTGAATTTGAAGAATTGAACTTTTGAGAAATTCTGAAATTGAGTTTTGCCCCAAACAATTGAGCTTTTTATCGATGTTGCCAGACATGAACAGTCGATAGAAATACAGACTGAATGGGCCAGATCGTGCCAGTCAATCTAGCGCAGTTCTTTTTATTTATCCATTAGTTTTGCCTTTCAAGCAAGGTTCTTTATTCGCTAACCACAGCGCCCTCAACGAGCAGATCAATTGCATAAAGGGAGATCACTTCCAAGCAGCTCTCGTAAAAGTCTCGCGAGAGCCCATTTTGCAGTATGCGCAAAGACGTTTCCGCGCAGTTTTTCTTTTTTGGTTTTGTTTTCCAAACTTCCGGTTCAGAATTTTAGACGAACAATTTGGGCTTGAAAGACAGACTTCCGTTTATCTGAGACAGCCCAAATTGTTACGAATTTCTAGTTCAATATCTTCTACACATTTGGCCCTGTGACGGTAAGTCTCAACTCTGCTTTGTTTTTTCGCAATCTTGCGGACAAAGCGATTTGGGCCCCCATGAAACCAAGCTGATCCAATAAGGCTGCACGCGTAGCGGCAGCCTTTATAAACAAGTTATTCAATTCATTTCTTACTATCCCATCGCCAAGAAAAAATGAGTCACGTGATCTCAGCAAAAAGCTCACTTCAGCACACGGACACTTTATAATCTCACATGGCAAGCAATATGTCAACAAATAAAAGATCGCTGGCCTTAGTTTTGATTGACCATGGGGAACCAATGAAATGTTTCTGAAGTCAGTCATGAGGACCACCCAAAATGTCAACCTCGATTATCATGAGGGTCCAATTATCGTTTAGATATCACATGATCAATATCAGATTGATCGCCTGTGTGGAACGGTCATACGAACAGCTGAAGGAACTATGAGGCGAAATTAAAGCTGTTTGTCAGCTTTTTTGTCAGCTGCTATGATACATATGCTATGATTTGCAGACTTTAAAGCCTCTCGTGTCAGTCTCTTCCCAGGGTCAGTGTGTTATCCAAGTCATGTCATCCAAGTTGCCACATGAACAGGTACAATAAAAGCGTACCTGAGATACAACACATATCACGACTCGTTAGACTCTTGGTATGTGCTTTAGAATAGGTTAATCAGAAGACTATACTGTGAAGTCATGTGGCTCTGTCAGTATGTCGGCACCTCTTCCCACTTCCCTTATATGTGTTGTAATTTCATAGAGGCAGTCTTCTTCCGAGTTGACAGGATTTAAGACATGGTCTTGCAGTCGCTGGAATACCAACCTGTAACCATCTGGGTCATCTATACGCGGTAAGACTGACCCTGGGATCGTGTGTATCCATTCTCAGCCTACTTTCGGCAACTGCAAGAGGGAATTTCCTGAAATCAATACCACGTGACTTCGTCAGCCAATCAGCTAAAGTCTACCGACGTAACCCCAACGTAACTCGCCATTTTCGAATCATGTGATGCCCTACTTGTTGAAAATTACAGATCTACCACACCTCTTGGGTGATACGAAAGTTATTCATACCTATATATTTTGTAAGCACAGGCAATATCTGTTTTCGAAGTGGTATGAAAACCTGTAATTTATCAGATTTCTCCAGTAAAGTACCGGATATTGCTCCGCAATAATGGAGACACACGATTCGCAAGACATCTTATGGATGGCGAAGTGCAAGCAAATGGCTGAAATACCTGTTCCAGTCGTTCGTCTCCACCTCAATTTTCCATTCGTTCGTAAAAATGTATAAAACCTATTCCATATCAGACCCACCAAGGCTGCATGCACGAGCTGCTCAAAATTAAAATCTTACAAGGCAAATCCAGTTGTCAAGTATTCTGACATCAAATATGTTGTTCACAACCAGAATCTCTCCACGAGTGCGTCAAAGGAGTCATCAATTCTGTAAAGTAAACAATACTGGTGACTCTGTCTAGGTCCCCCATAATCAACGTAAAACAAGGCGACCACCGCAGGTTCTGTAGATGATTCA
>JAVTVY010012694.1:0-56819 GCA_036873755.1 Hanleya hanleyi
TCTTTAATAATTTGTGTATATGTTTATATCCCTTTCTTGGGTTCATATAGTATTTTATGGCCTTTTTAATCCTGATTTTATCAAAGGGTCGTTGGATTCTTAATTCCTGGTGTACTTGCACATAATAATATATCATCGTGTTCCCTTTTCTTCATCGCCTTCCTGTGGTTTAAACTCGCATTGATTGCTTATATACATATATATATTTACAAATCATCGTATAGTATTTAATATATTTATTCATCATATAAGCAAACTCAATGCACAGATAGTGGCGCACATACTTTTTCCAAAGTGAGCGCCACCTAAATTCAAAATCTGTCTGTACATAGTATAATCCGTGGCGTGTCCGACTCCTCCTTCTCCTCCTCCGCTTTACTTACTGCACAGCGGGTCGCATAGGTGTGGCGCGGGATAGGCTGGGGCGAGATGCCTGGGGTTTTCGCTACCTGAGATTCCATGGGCCAGGCTTGCACCCTACAGTAGAATGGGTCGACTGCGCCTGCGCGATGACTAGTGCGCGATGAGTAGTATAGAAAGGGCATGCGATCTCCCTATCCCTATAGGTGTGGCGCGGGATAGGGTGGGGCGAAGGACCTGGGGTTTTCGCTACCTGAGATTCCATGGGCCAGGATTGCACCCTACAGTAGAATGGATCGACTGCGCATGCGCGATGAGTAGTGCGCGATGAGTAGTATAGAAAGGGCACGCGATCCCTATAAACTAACCCATGGGGGTGAATGAACCCATGCGGGTGAATGAGCCATAGGGGTGTATGAGCCCTCGTTTTCATAATTCAGATGTCTTTTCTTCCAAATGGTTATTATTTGTTAAAGCGGGATTTTAATCCCGTGGGTTGAATTACATTTGGCCTGATCAAAACTTTAGTTTGAATTGGCTGTATGATACTTTCAAGCAAAGACTGATTGACCAACATACCCAGGAATGGGAGGCTACACTATCTGAGAGCTCAGATTATGTATTGTACAAACAGTTTACACCAAATAAGCTTCTTGACGATTTTATGTTCAAATTGCCATTCGGCAAAGCTGTAGCACTATGTTGGTTCACGACTGACAAACATAGGGTTCCTATTGTTACTGGTAGATTTAGAAATATCACTCAAACCGAATGTTTATGTACCAAATGTACTATGGGAAAGGTAGGTGACGAATACCACTTTTTACTTGAGTTTCCATTTTTACAAATTTCTGGGTCAGACCCAGTAAGTTAAACTTCGTTAGGTTAATGAGTAGTCAAAAAATTCGTTTGCAAGGAAAAAGAGCAATGTTTGTCATTCAGGGATGTACAAAATGTACAAATAGAAACCCCTTATAAGGTCTTTTGGGAGTTACCTCCTATTTTTGTTATTCACTGTATGCTACTATCTCAGGTGAATGTTTCTTTGTATTTCTATTTCTTCGAAAGAAGAATTCAGAGAATAAACTCCTTGTTTTCTCTGTCTCTTTCTCTAGAACACGATGGGACCATGAGGTGAATTTTGCTGAAAAGTTCAGGCAGGTCTGGGGTGGATTATGTTAGGTTTATTTCGGCGCAGTGGACTATGACCTGTCACCGTACACTTCAGTTATTTCAATGTCAGTCCCAATGGGGAACCCACTCATAGACATCTGGGTAGTGGAGGTAAGGCTATGATGTACATGAGCAGGGAATTTTGGGAAAAGGGCATTGGAATGAACGTTTTGGGGCCAAGGTGTGCAAAAAGTGATTCGAATGGGTCGTGTGGGGTATCCATGTGAAAATCCGGAAACACGGACTTTACCCCTAAAATAGGGAAAACTCCCATCAACCAGGCCTAAAGGGGCTACTATCGGTTCCCAGCGGATCGTGGCCTGCCGAGAGGTGCAGGGTGGGATAATGGGTGCATCTTTTTACAAAAAAAAGTAGAGCACGGACTTTACACATGGTGAGTTGTAGAAATTTGAATGTTGATGTTGTTGAGATAGTGTAGTCTCTCAATTTCAGGGAAGTGAAAATCAAGGGAAGTAATCCAGTTGCCCCTCAGTGGTAGAGAAATCAGAAACCCAGTATATTTGCCCTATATGACCCTTGTGGACTGTTTTACAGTAACGCCGTAACGTCCTATCTTAGCGCCTTAACGCCCTATCTTAACGCCTTATTGTAACGCCTTAACGCCTTATCTTAACGCCTTAATCTTTCGCGCGAGATTGTACTATGCTATTACATAATACTAACGCGTCGACAAGGTGTATGTATCAATCCATTCACACCACGGAATAAAACAAATCGAGACTTGGTGGTCCCTGATGTCGTCATCGCTCTACGCCGGGACATTGTACGGAGATTTTTCTGGGAAACCCCCTGTTTGTCAGTCCATCGCTCTATTTGTCAGGGTAAATTTTTCGGAGAATTTTCAGACAAATCCCCTGTTCCATTTACACATCACTCGGAAGTAGTAGAGAAAGGGGAGTTTTCGAAGTTACAATGGAGTGGGTTCGGCTACCTGAGTATGCGTGTTTGGAGGAGGAGCAGGGATGGGGTTGAGTGAGGGAGTGAGTGAGTGTGGTGGTGGTGGTGGTGGTGTGTGATGGTGATGCTGGTGGTGGATGTTTGTGGTGGTGGTGGTGATGGCGTTGCTGAGCGCCCGTCTCTACCCCGTAATGTCTTATGGCCATGGTGCAGACAGTCGAGAGAAAGAAAGATCAACACGTTCTGAAGTTTTGATATAGTTTATTCTCCCCTCCATCACATCATACCCAAGCTGAGGGAGCCGCGTTGGGTATGTTCACAATTCTCGTAGGCTCTTGTCCATTCAGAAACCACAAGTTCATGTTGTATCTGTCATTTGTATTCTCGGCTGCTCTTGTCCAATCAGAAGCCGCCAGTTGGTGTTGCGTCAACCTTCGGCCATGACCGTTGGAAGTATCCCTAATCATTTGAACGTCGACTGTGCACGTTTTTGGGATACATTTGCTTTTCTGGACAGTAACGTCCGCCAACGCCCAACTCAACAACTTAACGCCCTTGAGAAATAGCTCAGAAGCTCTGATGGGTCTAGATACCCATGGAATTGACATTAATTCCTCGAAATGCAGTGGCGCCCAACGCCCGTCTCAACACCTTAACGCTCCATCGTAACGCCATAACGCCATATCGTAACGTCTTAACGCATTGTCAACCATCCAATCACACATTCATGCTTTGAGTGTAGGCCCTCAAGTACCGTGTTCGGTCTGGATACTTGTCTGCGTGGGTATGTGTGGGTGGGTGGTCGTGCGGTGGTGGGGGTCGTGGGGTGTGTGTGTGTGTCTGGTGGCGGTGGTGATGTGTCGTGGTGCTGTTGTGTGTGTGTGTGTGGGTGTGTGTGTGTCCAAGCTTGTGCGCACTTATTCTGTATTTGCAAATAACACTTTTACATGTTCTATTAGCTAAGAGGTCGGAAAAATTGTTCTTCAAAAAATGATAGATATTGAGGATAAGACAATGAGCTGGTCAGATGACTGAATATAGGAAATGCAGAACCATAAGACGCTGTATAAGGCAACCAATCTCGACATTCGCTATATTAAATTGCTCATTAAACAAATTCAGTTGATACGATAAGATACATGGTCACGTCGTGTCGACATATGCGTGTGAGGGTGGAGCCATTGCTGACAGTCAATGGGGCCCAACGTTGAAGATATCCACGGACTGGAAAAATGCGATTCAATTGTCTTCTTCCCGATTCTGCTCTTTTCGTCGGAAAAGCGTCCAAAACTGTTTTATTTAACAGTAAATTCGTTTTCTCATTTACTGTGGCGTTTTTGCATAGAAAATTGCATGAAAGAATAATTTATAAATATGAACAAAATATTGGCCAAAAATGCCTTTTAATAATATGACCCTACTAATATGACTCATAAATATAGTACAATAAGTTTAAGCATCAGAGACAGCGAGAATATTCAGGGGTAGGACTCAGTCTTGAAAGAACATTGACGGAATTGAATTTAAACTGAACTTTGGACTAGAGACAGTGTGTAGATAACGAAACATGCCATAATGCTGATAAACCATAATGCTGATAAACGAAAATGTATGCTTGTTTACAACTCATCAAAAGGGAACACATCGACACAAAATGAACTCGATTTGATTTTAAGTGGAGGACCACTCGAAAATTTTAAACAGCTCAAAGATTCTTAGTTTAGTGGTACCGAACAATCTCCATTGAGACAGACATGTTGACATGCTAATGAAGAAAATCCAACCCAAACTATATTTGTTATAGCAAGAATAAACCCTCTTATGCAAGAAAGCAGTTTCATAATAGATTTATCCTGCCTATAATCAGTCATTGTCTCTCTGTCTGGGGTTCCCCGTCTCAAGCCAATTGGGTAGGCTAGATATTTTACAGAATTTGTTATTTGTCATACAAATATTTGTCATTGATGTAGAAGAGCCTGTACACAATTCTATCTTAACCAGTTTATTAATGATATCCTCATATCTGATTTAACACCATACATGCACTATTGCTCCTGTAATATTATCTTATTACTCAACTTATATAAGTTTTAAATTGTTATTTGTCATACCATTAATCTAACCCTCGACCTCCATGAAAATAGGCTTATTCCTATCTACTTTATATAAAGATTATCATTATTCGTAGTAGTATTAATCCCCTCTCCCTTTCCCGAGTTCGGTACTCCCTATTTTCCAGGCCAGATAGATCTAATGATCTAAAATTGCTTAGTACGAACTACAGTGTTTGGGGGAGTTCCGAATCACGGGGAGTTGCGGATCACTTTGCTAAGTTATGCCTGATATTTCTTGAAGTAAAGCATCCGATTGAAACTTTTTAGGTTTATTGGAACGTCTGTTTCCGTGGACTGAAATGAATGTCAAACAACCGACCTGCATCGTTTCTTTTCCGGTCAATTCGGCAACGTAATACTTCCGGTACTGTGCAATGACAAATTGACACCGAGTCGGAAAACACGTGCGATTTTTCCAGTAGTGAATCTGCGCGAAATAAGGTGGGTTTAGGCGGTATATTCAGTATTTATTTAAGTGACAGAATCTTGCTAAATGGCCAAACAAAATATCTAGTGATTTGCGATAAATGTTAACTGACCAGCATTGTAATATAATGGCGCTATAGAGATGTCAATTCCGAATCAACGAAATAAGCGCCGTTCATAACTTGAAATCGGTGAATAAGGGACCGTCTCACAACTAATACAGGTGTAAACCGACTTTAAGGAAGATTGGTCAATCCATGGCATTGCCAAAAAAAAAAAAATGACAATATCCTTGTAACCGGAACTATGTACGCGAATCATTCCAAACCTTGGTGAACAAATCATTTTCTCGATATTACATCATCATATTCAATAATTTCAGACATATCTCCTACTTCAATATAAAAAGTTTTATATAAATAAAATTGTTTATCACTGAGCGAGGTTTCTACGAGTTCAATAACTGGATGTCCCTTTATTAACACTATCTGGTCTGGAAGATTTGGGGTGTATCGCAGGTGAGGGGTGGGGGGGGGAGGAGGGAGTCAACCCATATATTTTCGCTATCCATAAGGCTAGAGCGCTGCAACATAACACACAGTATCTTTTGTTCAAGCTCTACCCGAAAGAGTAACAAAGTTTAAGATGAACGCTATGATGACGTCGAGTAACGTCATCTCGGCAGCCATTTGTTGACTATTTTTTGGGCCGATTTTTCGAAATTTTAATTTTCCGATTTTTCTTTCATGAATTACCAAATAAAGTGGAGAATAACTACTTTTGCCCAAATAAAATACTTTCTAGTCCTTTTAGGCCAGAAAAATTCGAAGAAATGGACAGAACTGGCTGAAAAAACCCCGAATTTCTGAGATACCACACGGCCGCCTTTTGAATTTACCCATGATCCTCTGCTCGGCCCAGGCCTAAAATGACCCCAATATGATAAGCTTTAAAGTCACGAAGTTCCCGCTTCCTCTGTTTTTGAAGCAGTACAGGAAAGTTCACTAGCCCACCCTCCATGATTGTCAGACATCGTATCCTAAAATGTTCTAAAAAATAATTAAGTTGAGATTACAATGCAATTTTGTAGGCTCGCTCCAAGATAAATATACTTCAGAACATTTTCGACGCTAGATCTGCGTGTCATTTGTGCCTGGACTGCAACAGTTGAAAATTCGCTCAC
The DNA here is from genome assembly GCA_036873755.1 of Hanleya hanleyi. Lineage (NCBI taxonomy): Eukaryota > Metazoa > Mollusca > Polyplacophora > Lepidopleurida > Hanleyidae > Hanleya > Hanleya hanleyi. Next base: position 6,175 of record JAVTVY010012694.1, read on the forward strand.
ATGGCGGGGAGAATTAAGGCAACATTGAAATCTTATGGTGTTCTATTTGTGCCAAGTTTCCGTCGCCTTTTCAAAACGCGACGTCGCCTTTTGAAACGCGACGTCGCCTTTTGAAACGCGACGTCGTGTTTCGAAACGCGACGTCGCGTTATTAAAACACGACGTCGCCTTTTGGAAAACACGACGTCGCCTTTTAAAACGCAACGTCGCGTTTCTTTCCTATGTTTTTGCATTGTAAAACTCGACACAGCGGAACTCGACGTCGCGTTTTCAAAAGGCGACGTCGTGTTTCACCCACGTCTTGTTTGGCAATGTTAAAAGATAGGAAAGAAACGCGACGTCGCGTTTTAAAACGCGACGTCGTGTTTTTTAAAAGGCGACGTCGCGTTTTCAAAAGGCGACGTCGCGTTTCAAAACGCGTCGCCTTTTGTACGACGTCGCGTTTCGAAAGGCGACGTCGCGCGTCGCCTTTTCAAAAACGACGTCGCTTTTGAAACGCGACGTCGCGTTTCTTTCCTATCTTTTAACATTGCCAAACAAGACGTGGGTGAAACACGACGTCGCCTTTTGAAAACGCGACGTCGAGTTCCGTTGTGTCGAGTTTTACAATGCAAAAACATAGGTACGGAAGCACTGGTGAGCCATCTTCTTTTCCTGAAAAACAGAATATGTCGACTTATTACAAGTCGACTTGTCATCATCATCATCACAAGTCGACTTATGTATGTCGACTTATTCACTTTTATCACGAAAAATTGCGTTACTTATGATGACTTAGCGTCTTAAAACTAGAAAAGTCGACTTTTCAAAAGTTGACAAATCCATTTAAAGAAGGTAAGTCGACTTATATAAAGTCGACATATTTATGTCAACGGGATAAGTCGACTTGGGTAAAGTCGACTTATTTTAAAACATAACAAGTCGCCTTTTACTAAGTCGACTTATTGCGATTATCGCGGCAAGTCGACTTTATTAAGTCGTCTTATTTCGTTTTATCACCAAAAGTCGACTTTTATTAAGTCCACTTGTTGTTGCTAAAGACGACAAGTCGACTTTTTGCAAGTCGACTTATCGCGTTTATTACAACAAGTCGACTTTTGAAAAGGCGACATAGTTTTATAAGTGGCCAAGTCGTCTTTACTCATATCGACTTTTTGTCTATGAAGACGTAAAGTCGACTTAATAAAAGTCGACTTGTCGCGATTTTTGCGAAAAGTCGACTTTTATTAAGTCGACTTATTGCGATTATTGGGCCGTATAGTAGTGTAGAAAGCGAAAATCGAGTCGAATAAGTAGATGGGGATGGCGATATGGAGGACCAGTGGAGAGAGAGACAGGAGGTTGTCACTATTCGAGAGCCCCTGGGAATTCAGGTATTCAACCGAGAGGTAAATGGATCGACTGAGCATGCGTGGGATCGAGTGCGAAAGCGCACAAAGTGTGGAGCGTGATATGGAGAACCAGTGGGATGAGAGACATGAGTGTCATTTACCCTACCTGGCCTGGGTGAAATGTTCTATTCTGCTCCAAAACGACGAAACCGAGGGGGCTGACACTTTCTAACTGATCATATTGGGAGCATTTTGAGGCCATTTGCGTATCCCCTTGTGCAGATGATCATGCCGTCATGTGGTATCCCAGAAAGTCGTTTTTTCAGTCTTTTCTGTCCATTTCTTTGCACTTTTTTTCTGGCCTACATTACTAGAAAGTATTTTATTTAGGCGAAGCTAATTATTCTCTTGTTATATTTAGTAGTTTTTCAAAAGAAAAATCGAAAAATAAAACTTTAGAAAAATCGACCCACAAATAGAAAAATGGTTTCAGCGAATATGACCTCATATTGATGTCATCGTGAAGGCCATCTTGGATTTTTGTTTTACATTTTCGAGTAGAGCTTGACTCAAAGGTGCAGTGTGGTGAGTTTCAGCACTTTAGACTCAGGGATATTGAAAATATATGGAGGTGGGGGCGGGGGGTGCACTTTAAGCTCCTCCCCAAGCTGCGGTACACCCCAAATCGCCCAGGTCATATTGGATTAAACAGGAGCTCTCAGGCCAGGCATTCGCCCTAGCGTAAAACGATTCGACTCCGTATGCGCAGGGTGAAGTGCGCCTGCGCAAAATATGTGGAGTGGGATACGAGGAACCAGTGGGGTGAGAGACATGCGGATTTCACTGAACAATACTCCGGGGACCTGATAGGCCCTATTCGCCCTATGAGTCGACTGCGCAAGCGCGTCCGGTGCACCACACAGGGATGGACAGGAGGCATTCTGCTATTCTCGTGGTTTGCTTGAATTGGCCAATCATATCGCAGGATTTACCCCGGTCTAGTGATACAGCATCGTAGTATAAAAAGGACGGCTAACCGTAAGTTCGCCGGGGGAGGTAACTCTTGCATCCGCCAAGTGGCGTGACGGGGTGGTGGAGATCATTACGAGCTTGGTGGGATTCTAGATTAACCTGGGAAGGATGGACATTTCAATTTGGGTCAATCAGCGGTCGACAAAAGAGAACCAATGAGTGGTCGATAAATCAGCCAATCGAGAAGCACCGGGTTTTTCCCCTGGAACATTCGTGAACATCCTTGTTCTTGCACAGTCGTTGACGTCCGCGCGTCCATCCGGGACTGTGTAACATCCGGGTACTTCTATGTAGGTGTATAAAAGTCTATAAAACACGTCTCTCTGGATCCCACACCTCCGTTCCTACGGTTGCAGAACCAAGAGCCCAGTCTGTTTGTACGCAAAGTGAAACCGAGCCCAGGTGTACAGTTGACGCACATCAAAGCCTTGGAGAAAAAGACAGCCCAGTACCCGATTCGATGAGCACAGTCCAAGGTCGTTTCCGTCCCTAAAGGAAATATGATTGCCAACCAAGAAAACCTGTTCCTGGGGGATTTTTAACCCTAGCCTGCGTGGACAATACCAGTTATAATGGTGCTATCTCTAGGAATCTGTTCAACCTAAAAGCGTTCTAAATCAATCTCGTGGCCCGACATGTGGACGGACAACAGGTACCGACACGGCCCTTACAACCCAGTTCGGAACGGTCAATTACATCCGGAGCTATGTGACCTCTTCGCAACCACCAGTCAAATCAACCAAGACGAAGGAAATATGATCAGTAGAGACGATTTCGGCAAAGGGTACACATTGTTCTGTTTCCATCTCACGCCCACCTTAGACAACAATCATCAAGTGAGTCTCGTCAAGAAAGGCAACTTACGCTTGGAACTCCATTTCGGGACACCTTTACCCCGAACCATCAATGTGATTTGCTACGCTGAGTTTGACAACATTATTCAAATCGATAAAAGCCGTAACGTCCTGTGTGATTACGCCACTTAACATAGATACAGAGCAGATTACCACCGTGCTGCGAAACGATCCGTGGACACGGACAGTGTTTCAAGGGGTGTTTGCCCGAGATGTGTTTCCATTAGACCGTTGTATCCTGCTGCTTACGTGCTCAACACGGACTCGATGGATACTTCGATCCGTACTGTCTGCCACCTCCCCATCCCGATTTAACAGACTTCATGGATCAAGGCACAGAGACGTGGTGTTGGAATACTAAAACATTACAACGCCTGGACAGTATGGTGTGCGGACACTATTGCTTGTTCTACCTGTAACATCGATGTCGAGGAAGAACCTTATCTACCATCGTACAGGTGTTTGACGAGTACCCCAAGGCCGAGGGCCGAGATGTATTCGTATATGACTGGGCTGCCGTTCATCTCAATGTACAATTCCTGTTATGGGCTTAAGTTTTTTCACGTAAAGCCCCCTGTTCTGGGCTTAAGTTTTTTCACTTAAAGCCCCCTGTTCTAGGCTTCAGTTCTCAAGTGATTGTTCTCACGTTGTTGTTGTTCACTGAATAACAAATATGAGATCTCAAAACCCTGTCTTGTGTGTTTTCTGTGTAAGTATAATGCCCAATGTGGGACATGTGGGGATTCAGCCAGTGAATGGACTGAGAAAGTAGCCAATCAGTGGCCTAGGATGGAGCCAAATGTAACCCATCAATGCCCAGAAAACCAACATAGGCGTTAAGGCTCTCATATGCATATAACCTGCCCGGAGCACGGTTAGCACTTCCGAATTTTCCCTTGCGGTGTTGTTGTTCAATAAAAAACTTTCGTGAAAACCAACGTGGAGTTCGAATATTTTATATTAGTGAACTTGAACAAGAATGTATATACAAGTATGTACAAGTATGTAATGTGAACAAGTATATAAGACAAGAGTAAACAAGAATTAAGGTGAACACGTATGTATATAGAGAGAAGTCACGACTTGAGTGAAGTATATAACAGTTCACAATTAGACCAATTCATCGAACTGACGTAATGTATATAGAGTAATTATTCAAAAGAATGAAGTCTAGTTCGCTATTAGACAAATTCAACGAGCTGGTGTAATATACTTATGTATATAGAGAGTAATTCGAGTTAGAGTCCAAATATCTATGTCCATTATTCATAGAGTTCACAAGTCCGGGTATAGTTCATTGCCGTCAAAGATAATATATGTAGTATTCACAAGTCCAGGTACGCCGTACTGACTCCATTGGGAAGGACTTTCCGTTTAGGGTAAAAGAAAGTTAAGGCATCCCCTCACTGAATGTACATTCCCATGTGGTGGTCGACGACTCGGAAACCTCTATTAGTGCCACTAGCACTGGCCTGGCTTTGCAGCACTTCCAGGTATTGGATTTTGTCGATGGCAGGGTCGCCCCGGCCCTTTGCAGCTGATCTTGTTGTTTCCATCTCCACCGTAACATTCGTACGTATTGGACGACAGGGCGATCATGGCATCTCCACTCCACTCTAACCTGAAGATGCCTGGAATCCGCTTGTCGTAGGTATAGTGGTCTTTTCTCGGTAGCCACTGGTCCCGCTCCGCTTCATACTGCGCGCGCAATTCGGGTTTGACGAGTGACTCCCAATCCGCATTAGAGACGACCATATAGGCAGAGTCTGTCCATCTCCATTAATTGCCAATCTGATGAACTGAAATACACACCCATGAAATCATATAAAAATTGGCTACCTGGTATACCATACATCCAATTTGGAGCGGTAAGTTGTAACGAATGACCCTTTTGGCTGAACTGACTTCATACGTATCATCATCAATGACGTCGACGGACCGAAACAGTGGCGAGTTGATCCTTTTGCGCGCTTGTTTGGTAGTGCAGATATTCAGGTTCTAGTGCTTATCTTGGTTGGTCACCGTTTTTCCATAGTAGCCATTGCCCGTCAGTTTCCACGATTCCCCGATAATGGCTTTACTGGGATCCTTATCCCCTTGACGACGGGCAGACGCGTGACGGTGTGGGCATTCCCCGCAAAACAGGCGTTGGATATATACTGTAGGACTTGGTACACTCGCGTCACTTGGAGGCCGTGGCTCATGTACTACTGTAGTAGAGAGGTACCCAGCAAGATTTTTTTCCGCCCACATGCTCCCTATCAACATCTGTCGAGGTTGTTGAAGTACTTCATGTTCCTCAGCAAAGGCGCCCACATGGTCTCTCCAATGTCGTCCCGACTCACCAGCGTGTTCTTAAAGATGGGCGGGCACTGGGCGAATAGTGGTTTCAGAGTGTTGGGAACATGCAGGTCGCATTCCACAAACCCGTAGAGGTTCCCGGAACGAACGGCGTCGAAAATCTGTGGCAGGGTCAGGAGTGGCCGGCGACTGAGGGGGTACTCGCGTGCTTTAAGGAAGCAGCTTAAGTGTGAGAGGGCCTGGCACATGGTGTGAAATTCACACTCCCACAGTTCGATAAGATCGTAGCCCAACTCTTTCACGCAGCATGGAAGACCACCCTGTGAGTGACATGTATCGCCGCCACTGGAACACCATACTCCGTTGTTTTCACCGCCATCGGCCTATTCAAGATATCTAAAATTTATTAACTTAAACCAGAAATCCCAAACCGTAAAATTTCATAATAAAAATGAAATTGACAATTTCGCTGCATTAGCACTTTAAATGGGGTTCTGACCGATCTTCAGATTCACGTGTGGTATAGACCTACAAATAGAATGAATCTCTATGATCCTTCACGTGATATTTGTAATATTATTGCGACTATTAACAGAAAGATGTTGACCATCACAGACAACTGCAGTCACTGGTTGCATCAATTGTTGACCAAAATGACTGAACAGCTGGCTATGTTCTTTCCAAAATAAAGCATCACTGTTCCAATTAGGGCCAGATGCACGACGACTTAAGTAGCATTAAGTAGCATTAGGTAGCAAAAGTCGTCGCCAAGTCGTCGCTCTAACGCTTTTTGGAGCCTCTAAGTAGCATAAATCGTCATGACAAATGCTACTTAATAGCCGAAATCGGTTACTTAAACCTTTAAGTAGCCGATTTCGGCTACCAATAGCAAAAGTCGGCAAAATTCGAAAAGGAAGCATTCGCTGTTGTCTTCGCTCGTGCGCCGAATGCTAGCTATAGTGTTAAGTTGTAGATCGTCGCGTATAAATTTTCTATGTTAGAGTGGTTTTAACCCTGTCACCCCATGGGGTGTTACTACGGGGGTGGTCACCACCCCTGCCTATCAGGGACGCAAAACCCTCGCACTTTACATAACCGCGACGAATGCTAGCTATAGGAATCCTTTAACAGCCAAATGTGAGTCGCATACAATACGAAATCAACAGGGTTTTGATATCTGATCTCGAAATTGTAATTCTTGACCTAGCATTACATAATTTATGACCTTTTGTGGTCAAGCCCTGCTATTTCAAAAAATTTATTGCCGACAATGACGCTTATAAGTAGCGATCGTGGCACCATTTGGGAGGTCAATTTTCGAGGTCAAAAATGCCCTAAATAAAAAGGCTAAAGTATTAGAACACGGTTTTCGAGGTCGGGGAATCCAATGGCACCCTTTTTAGCTAGCAAAATGTGGTCTAGTAGCCGATATCAGGGTGCGCAGCGCCATCTGCTCATTTTTTATTTTCTCTATTTTCACAGGGTTTTTCACGAAAAATGTACAGATCGAAATTTTTGCGTTCAATGACCTCATATTATGAGTCGGCGCATGAAACCCTGTTGACAGTAACAGCCGACGAATTCTACATATAAAAAATGACCTCATCTAGCACTTGTCGGCGGGCGAAAAACCCTCGTTTTTCAAATTTCCGTAGCGGGGTTTCAAATTTTGTTCACGCAATAGCTAGACTGACCTCAACGGAAAAACCTCATGGAATTGCAGATCTTAAGGTCTTAAAATGTGGGCGCAGGACATTCTCGATCAAATTTCGAGGTCAAGGTCAAGGTCATCAGAAAATCTGACCTCGCCATCGTGATCAGCGACCTCGAAAGTACTTATGACCAAGTTTTCAGCGAAATCCAAAGTGGGTCAAAATTTCGACTTCTCAGAAAAATGCAGTAAACTGAAAAACAGCAACATATGGAATTCGAATAAAATTTATCATCAAATATTTTTAACTCGGGTTTTTTGCACTCAAATCGCTAGATATGGATCCGGGATGGCTGCGTATGAGCCCAAAATCCCGGAAAATTGAGGTATTACAAAGTTACGGGGGAAACCCCAGACCTCATTTTTTCAGCAATTTTGAGAATTTTTCTTTTTGCTCTCCTGAGGTCGTTTTTGGTCTTTAGAGCTCAAATTTTCACAGATTATGCTTATAAGACGCCTGCATCCGACGGTGACATCAGAGTTAAAATTATTGAAAATTTAAATTTTTTAAAAAAATTTATGTAAAAGTAAAATATGTGTATCAGGCGGCATCTATATCGCACTTTCGGTCAAATTTTCGACCTGTATTGGATTTCCAGTCCCCAAGAACACAAAGTGCCAAAGTTTCAGCCTAGTACACCTTTTGGTTGTTGCGAAATTTTAAAGCAAATGCGACAGGGTAAAAAAGGTCATAACCAGATGTTTGATGCCCGATTAAGAGGTCAAGGTCGCTCTCAAGGTAAATTTTCATATCGGATTCGTGATCAGCGTCCTCGAAAATACTTATATATTGATTTTCAGGTCAATCCATGAAGGGAAAATTTTGACCTCGAAAAACAAGTTTTCAGGATTTGATCCAAACTTCTCCCTAAAGTATTATCGGGATCACTGATCACGAATCCGCTGTCAAAAGTGACCTTGACCTCGACCTTGACCTCAAAATGTTTGATCAAAAATTTGGGCATGAATTTGACCTTGTCGTACGGTCAGAAGATAATATCGGACGACCTTGACCTTTTGATATGTGATGACCCATTGACCTTGGTGTTGATCTATGACCTTGACCTTGACCTTCGACCTAAAGATCAAATTTGCGATAGTGCATTCCGAATGTGGTATCGCATTTCTGACCCCAAGGTCAAAAATCAAGGCTATGGTCATGAATCAACGCCCAGGTCATGGGGTCATCACATATCAAAAGGTCAATGTCGTCCATTTATATCTTGTGACCTTTCGACAAGATCAAAGTCATACGCCAATGTTCGGTGCTCGATTTCAAGATCAAGGTCAAGATCAAGGTCAAATCTGACCTCATATTCGTAATTCCTGACCTCCAAAATACTTTAGAAGGAAGTTTGAGGTCAATCACTGAAGGTCGAATTTTCCAGTATACTCAGCCCTAGGCAAATTTTCAGTATTTCAAAAATTCTTTTAAAAAAAACTTAGGGACCTAGTTCAATTCCGATTGCTGATTCGTCATCAGATGGATCAGAGCTATCAGCACACCAAATTTGGAAGGAATCGGTTTTTCGGCCGAAAAAAGTTCCAATATTTAACCTAGGCTTCAATGGACACTTTTTTTTCTATCAAACCAAAAATCTGTAAAAAAAAACTTAGGGGCCTAGGTCAGCGTGCTATACATCAAATAAAAGCCCATGGTTTAAACTTTTTTTTAATATTTTTTTGGGTGTTCAACAATGTGGGCGAGCAGAACGCCGCCCCTTTCTCTACGCCGCCCCTTTCTCTACATAAATTCCAATATTTAACCTGTGCTTCAATGGACACTTTTTTTTCTATCAAACCAATGCAAATTTTGATCTCGGATTCGTGATCAGTGACCTTAAAAACCTATATACACAAAATTTGAGGCGATTCCATGAAGGTTGAAATTTGACCTCCAAAAATTTGGTTGGAATTTTTTTTGTCAGCGATTGACCTCAAAATTGGCCCTAAAGCTATATGGAGGTCAGATGTCACGAATCTGTGGTCGGATTTGACCTTGACCTCGACCTTGACCTCAAAATGTCTGATCGAAAATTTGGGTATGACTTTGACCTTGTCGTAAGGTCACAGGATAATATCGAACGACCCTGACCTTTTGATATGTGATGACCCGATGACTTTGGCGTGATCTATGACCTTGACCTTGACTCTCGACCTCAAGGTCAAATTTGCGATAGTGCATTCCGATTGTGGTATCGCATTTCTGACCCTAAGATCAAAGGTCAAGGTCAAGGTCATGGGTCAACGCCCAGGTCATGAGGTCATCACATATCAAAAGTTCAAGGTCGTCCATTTATATATTGTGACCTTTCGACAAGGTCAAAGTCATACTCCAATGTTCGGTACTCGATTTCAAGGTCAAGGTCAAATCTGACCTCATATTCGTAATTCCTGACCTCCAAAATACTTTAGTAGGAAGTTTGAGGTCAATCACTGAAGGTCGAATTTTCCAGTATACTCAGCCCTAGGCAAATTTTCAGTATTTTAAAAATTCTTTTAAAAAAAACTTAGGGACCTAGTTCAATTCCGATTACTGATTCGTCATCAGATGGATCAGGGCTATCAGCACACCAAATTTGGAAGGAATCGGTTTTTCGGTCGAAAAAAGTTCCAATATTTAACCTAGGCTTCAATGGACACTTTTTTTTCTATCAAACCAAAAATCTGTAAAAAAAAACTTAGGTTCCTAGGTCAGCGTGCAATACATCAAATAAAAGCCCATGGTTTAAACTTTTTTTTAATATTTTTTCGGATGTTCAACAATGTGGGCGAGCAGAACGCCGCCCCTTTCTCTACATAAATTCCAATATTTAACCTGTGCTTCAATGGACACTTTTTTCTATCAAACCAATGCAAATCCGTGATCAGTGACCTCAACAATCTATATACACAACATTTGAGGCGATTCCATGAAGGTTGAAATTCACTTGAAAAGGCGTGAAAATTTGGTTGGAATTTTGTTTGTCAGCGATTGACCTCAAACTTCGCCCTAAAGCTATATGGAGGTCAGAGGTCACGAATCTGTGGTCGGATTTGACCTTGACCTCGACCTTGACCTCAAAATGTCCGATCGAAAATTTGGATATGACTTTGACCTTGTCGTAAGGTCACAGGATAATATCGGACGATCTTCACCTTTTGATATGTGATGACCCGATGACCTTGGTGCTGACCTATGTCATTGACCTTGATCTTCGACCTAAAGGTCAAATTTGCGATAGTGCATTCCGATTGTGGTATCGCATTTCTGACCCTAAGATCAAAGGTCAAGGTCATTGATCAACGCCCAGGTCATGGGGTCATCACATATCAAAAGGTCAAGGTCGTCCATTTATATCTTGTGACCTTGCGACAAGGTCAAAGTCATACTCTAATGTTTGATACTCGATTTCAAGGTCAAGGTCAAGGTCAATTTTGACCTCGGATTCGTGATCAGCGACCTCAAAAACCTATATACACAAAATTTGAGGCGATTCCATGAAGGTTGAAATTTGACCTCCAAAAATTTGGACGGAAATTTGGAAAAATTTGGTATGACTTTGACCTTGTCGTAGGGTCACAAGATAATATCGGACGACCTTGACCATTTGATATGTGATGACCCAGTGACCTTGGTGTTGACCTATGACCTTGACCTTGACCTTCGACCTCAAGGTCAAATTTGCGATAGTGCATTCCGATTGTGGTATCGCATTTCTGACCCCAAGGTCAAAGGTCAAGGTCAAGGTCATGGGTCAACGCCCAGGTCATGGGGTCATCACATACCAAAAGGTCAAGGTCGTTCGTCAATATCTTGTGACCTTCCGACAACGTCACATTCAAACATAAACATTTATTACCATAATTGAAGGTTACCGATTTCGAGTGTTTGATCCAAATTTCAATAAAATCCATCACCGAGGTCACTGATCACGAATACGAGGTTAGATCTCCGACGGGTTAAGTAGCATTAAGTAGCATTTTGCTACGGTTAAGTAGCAAAAGTCGTCATGCGGGGCGTATCTAACGTCAAAATTAAGGTTTAAGTAACATAAGTCGTCATGACAAATGCTAGTTTAAGCCTTTATATAGCCGATGTCGGCTACCAATAGCAAAAGTCACCACAGTTGCTTTCGCGTGTGCGCCGAATGCTAGTTATGGGGTTAAATAGCGGATCGTCGCGTATAGATTTTCTAAGTTAGAGTGGTTTTAACCCTGTCACCCCATGGGGTGTTATTACGGAGGTGGTCACCACCCCTGCCTATCAGGGGCGGATAACCCTCGCACTTTACATGACCGCGACGAATGCTAGTTATAGCAAACCTTTAACTGCCAAATGTCATGGGGACACAACACAAAATCAACAGGGTTTTGATATTTGACCTCGAAATTGTAATGCTTGACCTAACATTATATCATTTATGACCTTATTAGGTCAAACCCTGCATTATTTCAAAAAGCGATCGCCGACAAACGCTATTTATAAATTAGCTGGGAACCCTAAAAATTAGCTGGAAAAAGTCAGGGTTTGACCGCATGAGGTCATAAATGATGTAATGTGAGGTCAGCATTACAGTACCGAGGTCAGATATGAAAACCATCTCGATTTATAAAAGCTAGATTGACCCGGCGAAATCTTAGGGTTATAAGTTATAACTAGCGATTGTCATACCATTTTGGAGGTCATTTTTCGAGGTCAAAAATGCCCTAAATCATAACCCTAAAGTATTGGAACACCGTTTTCGAAGTCGGAGAATACAATGGCACCTTTTTTTGCTGCAAAAAAATGGTCTAGTAGCCCTATTCAGGGTTCGTAGCGCCATCTGTTCATTTTTTATTTTCTCTATTTTCACAGGGTTTTTCACAAAAATTTTAAGAATGAAATTTTCGAGGTCAATGACCTCAAATTCTGAGTCGGTGCATGAAACCCTGTTGACAGTAACGGCCGACGAATTCTATTTACAAAAACTAGCACTTGTCGGCGGGCGAAAAAACCTCGTTTTTCAAATTTCCATAGAGGGTTTTTCAATTTTTTTTTACGCAATAGCTAGACTGACCTCAACGGAACTACCTCATGAAATTCCAGATCTTAAGGTCGTAAAATGTGGACGCAGGACATTCTCGATTAAATTTCGAGGTCAAGGCCAAGGTCATCAGAAAATCTGACCTCACCATCGTGATCAGTGACCTCGAAAGTACTTATGACCAAGTTTTCAGCGAAATCCACCGTGGGTCAAAATTTCGACTTCTCACAAAAATGCAGTAAACTGAAAAACACTAACATATGGAATTCGAATCAAATTTATCATCAAATATTTTAAACTCGGGTTTTTTGCACTCAAATCGCTAGATATTGATACGGGGTCGTTGTGTTTGAGCCCAAAACCCCAGAAAATTGAGGTATTACAAAGTTACGGGGGAAACCTCAGACCTCATTTTTTCGTCGATTTTGAGAATTTTTCTTTTTGCTCTCCTGAGATCGTCTATAGGTCTTTAGAGCTCAAATTTTCACAGATTATGCTAATAGATCGTCTGCATCTGTAAGTGACCTCATATTTAAAATTAGAATTTGTTTTCATTTTCTTAATAATTTTTATATAAAAGTTAAATATGTGTATCGGACGGCATCTCTATCGCATTTCCGGTCAAATTTTCGACCTGTTTCAGATTCCCAGTCCTCAAAAACATCAAGTACCAAAGTTTCAGCCTAGTACAGCTTTTGGTTGTTGCGAAATTTTAACGCGAATACGACAGGGTAAAAGAAGTCATAAGCAAATGTTTGATGCCCGATTATGAGGTCAAGGTCGCTCTCAATCCAAATTTTGACCTGGGATTCGTGATCAGGGACCTCAAAAACCTATATACACTAAATTTGAGGTGATTCGGTGAAGGTTGAAATTTGACCTCCAAAAAAACCCTACGCCTTAGCGAAATTTTGGTCGGAATTTTTGTTGTCACCGATTGACCTCAAACTTTGCCCTAAGCCTATATCGAGGTCAAAGGTCACGAATCTGAGGTCAGTTTTGACTTTGACGTCGACCTTCATATCAAAATGGCGATTCGAAAATATGGGCATGACTTTGACCTTGGCGCAAGGTGACAAGATATTGTTCGACGACATTGACCTTTTGATATGAAATGACCCCATAACCTCTACGTTGACTTATGACCTTGAATTTGACCTACGACCTCAAGGTCAAATTTGCGATAGCACAATCGGAATGCACTATCGCAAATTTGACCTTGACGTCGGAGGTCAAGGGCAAGGTTACAGAACAACGCACAGGTCACGGGGTCATCACCTATCAGAAAGTCAGTGACCTCTGACCTCATTTAATATGCGAAAAAAATACTTAATTTTATTTTATTTTTTTTTAAATCAATTTTTGAAGGTCAAGGTCAAGGTCAATTTCAAATCCGATGGTAGATTTTTGATCAGTGATTTTTTCTCTATTGGGTACCAAAAATTGAGATCAATCGCAGACCCCAAAAAATTGGCCGATTTTTTCGATGTAAAATTTGCCCGGAAGTGAATTCTGTCCGGATTGACCTCAGATTCATTGTATATAGGTTTTCGAGGTCGCTAATTAAGAATCCGTCGTCAAATTGTCGATTGGTAGCCAGCGACTGGGGTCTACCGATAGAAGCCTGGGTTAAATTACGTTTTATGGAATCTTGTAAACGCCCACCCCTGGCATGTTGTGACACCCATTGCCCACACACACACATGAGTGGCACCTCTATGGATAGCTGATACATTGTAGTTGTGCTTAGAGGTACGGGTTTATGTATTCCAAGTCAATCTCGCAAGCCAGGATGAAAATGTTCATGCCATATCCTGGCACAACTGAGAAACGAGAATGAAATTAACAGCCTGATTGTTGCGGAGTGTTGATGTTCACCCTTACACTCTATCCGAGCATGCGATACATCAAATGAAAGCCCAACGTTTACGCTTTTTTAAAATATTTTTTCTGATATTCAACAATGGTGGCCAGCAGAAGGCGGCCCCTTTTTCTACATGGGGTGTTTTAGCAAAGCAGGGGCAAATTCTACATGTAACGCACCACATGCGAATGTACATTCAGCGACGGAATGCCTTAACTTTCTTTTACCCTAAACGGAAAGTCCTTCCCGATGGAGTCAGTACGGCGTACCTGAATACTACATATATTATCTTTGACGTCAATGAACTATACCCGGAATTGTGAACTCTATGAATAATGGACATAGATATTTGGACTCTAACTCGAATTACTCTCTATATACATAAGTATATTACACCAGCTCGTTGAATTTGTCTAATAGTGAACTAAACTTCATTCTTTTGAATAATTACTCTATATACATTACGTCAGTTCGATGAATTGGTCTAATTGTGAACTGTTATATACTTCACTCAAGTCGTGACTTCTCTCTATATACACACGTGTTCACCTTAATTCTTGTTTACTCCAGTCTTATATACTTGTTCACATTACATACTTGTACATACTTGTACATACTTGTATATACATTCTTGTTCAAGTTCACTAATATAAAATATTCGAACGCCACGTGGGTTTTCACGAAGTTTTTTTATTGAACAACAACACCGCAAGGGAAAATTCGGAAGTGCTAACCGTGCTCCGGGCAGGTTATATGCATATGAGAGCCTTAACGCCTATGTTGGTTTTCTGGGCATTGATGGGTTACATTTGGCTCCATCCTAGGCCACTGATTGGCTACTTTCTCAGTCCATTCATTGGCTGAATCCCCACATGTCCCACATTGGGCATTATACTTACACCGAAAACACACAAGACAGGGTTTTGAGATCTCATTTTTTTTATTCAGTGAACAACAACAACGTGAGAACAACCACTTGAGAACTGAAGCCTAGAACAGGGGGCTTTAAGTGAAAAAACTTAAGCCCAGAACAGGGGGCTTTACATGAAAAAACTTAAGCCCATAACAGGACTTGTACATTGAGATGATCTCGGCCCTCGGCCTTGGGGTACTCGTAAAACACCTGTACGATGGTAGATAAGGTTCTTCCTCGACATCGATGGTACAGGTAGAACAAGCAATAGTGTCCGCACACCATACTGTCCAGGCGTTGTAATGTTTTAGTATTCCAACACCACGGGTCGATTTTTCTAAAGTTTTATTTTTCGATTCTTCTTTTGAAAAACTACTAAATATAACAAGAGAATAATTAGCTTCGCCTAAATAAAATACTTTCTAGTAATGTAGGCCAGAAAAAAGTGCAAAGAAATGCACAGAAAAGACTGAAAAATCGACTTTCTGGGATACCACATGACGGCATGATCATCTGCACAAGGGGATACGCATATGGCCTCAAAATGCTCCCAATATGATAAGCTAGAAAGTGTCAGCCCCCTCGGTTTCGTCGTTTTGGAGCACAATAGAACATTTCACCCAGGCCAGGTAGGGTGAATGACACTATCATGTCTCTCATCCCACTGGTTCTCCATATCACGATCCACACTTTGTGCGCTTTCGCACTCGATCCCACGCATGCTCAGTCGATCCATTTACCTCTCGGTTGAATACCTGAATGCCCAGGGGCTCTCGAATAGTGAAAACCTCCTGTCTCTCTCTCCACTGGTCCTCCATATCGCCCTTCCCATCTACTTATTCGACTCGATTTTCGTTTTCTATACTACTATACGGCCCAATAATCGCAATAAGGCGACTTTACTTTACTTTTATTAAGTCGACTTTACGTCTTCAAAGACAAAAAGTCGATATGAGTAAAGACGACTTGGCCACTTATAAAACTATGTCGCCTTTTCAAAAGTCGACTTGTTGTAATAAACGCGATAAGTCGACTTGCAAAAAGTCGACTTGTCGTCTTTAGCGACAACAAGTGGACTTAATAAAAGTCGACTTTTCGTGATAAAACGAAATAAGACGACTTAATAAAGTCGACTTGCCGCGATAATCGCAATAAGTCGACTTAGTAAAAGGCGAATTGTTATGTTTTAAAATAAGTCGACTTTTCTCAAGTCGACTTATCCCGTTGACATAAATATGTCGACTTTATATAAGTCGACTTACCTTCATTAAATAGCTTTGTCAACTTTGCGTAAGTCGACTTTTCTAGTTATAAGACGCTAAGTCGCCATAAATAACGCAATTTTTCGTGATAAAAGTGAATAAGTCGACATACATAAGTCGACTTGTGATGATGATGATGACAAGTCGACTTCTGATAAGTCGACATATTCTGTTTTTGACGACAAGAAGATGGCTCACCAGTGCTTCCGTATCTACATGCGGCAAGTCGACTTGCTGCGAAAGAACACGACAAGTCGACTCTTGGTATGTCGACTTGCAGAGATATATAGCGCCCAGTCGACCAGAACAAGTCGACTTGCCGCAAAGAAACTGGGCAAGTCGACATGTTGTAAAGTCGACAAGTCGCGATTTCTCTCACCAACTGGTGCACAATATACGCTTCCGTAAAAAGGCGACGTCGTGTTTTAAAAACGCGACGTCGCGTTTCAAAAGGCGACGTCGCGTTTTTAAAAGGCGACGGAAACTTGGCACAAATAGAACACCATACCATACCTCATTCTTCCGAGTTTCTCGTCTCTGGGGTTCCATAGCGTAAAACACTGGTCAACACTGTTCACATTAAAGAATAACCAGTAAGAATAACAATCTTGTCCTGCCAGAAATTAAAATTAGAATGACAAGATTTTTCTTCAAATGCCCTCATAGCCATCACATTCTGGAAATTTTATGTTGGTCGGACATAGAAACCTGCCTAAATTGTACGCCAAACCGCATATGGCTGTCGAGTCACAAATTATAGAGCTTCATGTAAGGACAAGGAGTAGAACATGAAGAAAAGACTAAGCAATTGTTGGAGCCACTCCGGTGGCAATATCAGTTGGGGAATGCAATGAAACACAAAACTGGGCAAACTTAATCAGCCCACCCAGTGAACTGTTCGATGAATATAATTTGTTCTTAGGTAACCTGCCTTAGGCTTTAAAATATCATGCATGTCTGACTGACATGATGTTCCTTTCATTGGGCAGTTACAGTGAAAAATGAAAACATATCCTTAAATAATAATTTTCGCTCTAATTTCCCGTTCTAACATACCGGTAGTCTTTATTATAACATTTATTTTGTAGAATATTTCGGACCGCATTTCAACCGTACGTCTTTGTTTTTTATTGGTTTCTAATGACAGTGCCGTGCAGCTTTGTTTCTGTAATTATAGTTTCAAATTTACAAAGTTCGTGCAAAGAGGTATCACATTTGCATTCAGTGAGGTACGAACCTAGGAAGATGTTGGTGTATGACATTGGACACCACGTATATTACACACACGCTCATCTACAGAAACCGAGAGAGGGCTTCCGACTTCTGAATTCTGTTATTATACCGCCTACAGATTCATAATCAAACAGTGTTGGCCAGTGCTTCCCTCTTCTTTGCGAATGGTGCATTTATTTTCACGAATTGAATGGAGGACCTAAATGGAAAATCAAAATCGATGAAATACGCATATCTGCTTGCCATTTTTATTCTGAGTAATTTGGCGTTTATTTAAGCAAAATAGTCCCGTTGTTTGCGGAGACGTTGCATGTTACATGTAAACATGGTTGGGTTTGGGGCAAATTTGGTATGCAAATGAACTTTGATGATGCCAAGCAATGATTTATAGATATTTGGATAGACAAATACCACTACATTCTTTGATACTTAGGATTCTGATTTTTTTTTTCGCATTCCATTAACATTGCGTTTACTGAAATTGGATGGCACTCTCGGAACTTAGGTACCATAGATTCAGAAATATGGTTATCACAGCAACTAGTAAGGTTGCTATAGCTACCAGTATCCAAACTTTGTATTCCAGATACTTAGTTATTCAGATGGATTTTTTAATTAATGTGAATCTCGCGACCCTTACAGCATATTCAAAAAAATTTGTTTCGTAACTAATAAAATTTCCAAAATAAAGCCATTGATAACTTGTTACTATAAGGCAACCAAATTTCGGAAAATAATTTAATATCTTCAAATAGAGTAACGGATAACAAATATGAGACATATATGGTGCCCAGTTGGCAGTTATATTTTAAATTTTATATATCTATATCAGGAAAAGATGTTTTAATCCTGTCTGGCCTGAGCTTCCTGGGACCTGTCGTGGCCTGGGGAGGGGCCATTTCGCCCCCCCCCCCCCACAATATTTTTCTTATCCCATGAACTGGAAGGGTGAAACTTACCACCCTGTACAAGAAAATGTAAAACAATTTGAGATGGCCACTTTGATGACGCCACAGTGACGTTATTTCCAAAAAAGGGGCATTTTTGATCGATTTTTATGGTCAGAATTTTCGATTTTTTTAAGTGAATTTTTCGCAAAAAAAACTGGATGATAATTTAGTAAATAATAATCTGATGTCAAATAAAATAGTGTTTTTTCACTTTTCCTCAAAGAAAAGCAGGAATTTTGAAGAAAAATGACACTTTTCGGGTACCCACATGGCCGCCATTTTAAATTTGCCCATGATCCTCTGCTCGGGGGATTATGCAAATAGGTACAAATTGACAAAAAATATGATAAACTGCAAAGTCATGGAGTGTCAGCTCTCCTTTTCTGCCGTTCCGGAGATAGGTTAGGGTTAACGTTAGATTTCCATATTATGCAAGTGTAATATATTCATGAGCAATACTTTTTGTCGGAAAGTGAATATTTGAAATGTTTCTGCTAACTGAACGTTATATGAAGATTTTAAATCTCAAAGCTTTATACACCGAAAATTGCCAAACCCTTTATAATAAGTTTTAACAGAAATATTGTACGAAAGCAGTCATATGCATGATTTCAGTCAGAAGATAAAGTTGATAGTTTTCTCATCCGGGTACACGTATACGCTTTGCAAGGGTTATGGTTAGACCACTGGATTATCTATAACATTAATTACAACATCAGCCTTCGCATGATTCCTCTCCCTCCATCTTGTAGCCCATACCTTACGAATACAAGATTTATTACAGGTGCACAGCCCGATATGACTAAGACCACGGGTTGCAGCTGCAGTAATACTTGTACACAGGGTGAACTTCATGAGGGCTGTCCTACATGCGCCTGTACCCCGCACCCGTGTAATAAGGTATGAGGGATCGGGAAATATGTGCCAGGGGAAGAAAAGTTGGAAACTAGAGAGGCACGATGACTTTTTAAATTATCTGAAAGTATAGTATGCAGCACAATAGACATTTTCGCATCTGTACTGTGTGTTAACAATTAAATTAGTGTCGTGTTACATAAGTGATGCCAGATTTCAGTATAATCGTGTAATACCTTTAAATTTAAAATTGAGTGTTTGAAATTTACTGCCACAGTATATAAAAAAATGAGATCTGTTATAACAGAATACTAATCCGTTGTAACGAATTACCTATCCGTTAAAAACGAATGAGTTAATCCGTTATTACGCCCCTACGAGTTACGTAATCAGTTATAGGGAATTAGTAATGGGTTATAACGGATTATGTAATCCTTTACAACGGATTGATAATTAGTACCGTAGTATGAAAGGTCTGTTCGGGGCCAGAGGCTCTCGGAGCACCCTGTTATATTATTACAAAAGCAAGCTAAGACAAGTCAACTTTTATTACGCCCAAGGCCACCGGGGTTGCATGTGAGGGATATAATACAACATTTGGATACAATGATTGTATCTGATCAAAAATCCGGCCTGGCACAAAAGCTTGGCTGTCCCCGTTCAATGCTAAGGTCAATAGACTATGCACATCGAAACATATCAACAATTACAATGAACAATGAACACATATTTACCAGTATAACCTGACCGAAAACTGACTGACGAACTTGTACATAGTCAATTCTTCTTCCCTTCTGTTTATATCTCCCTCTGCTCTCTTTTTATTATTTATTTATTTAAAATATAGCGTTTGTAAAGATCTTAAATGAACTGAGAAATGCACCATGAAATTTAAATAAGACATTGAGTTGATGGGCCGCGAAATCCGTATGGGAAGGGAAGCGGCCCTTTCAATACAAAAACGTATCAAATGAACCCGTGTCGAGTGCTACCTACTGAAGCTTATCCATCGTCTCAGTCTTGATCGAGTGAAAGTTTTGGAATACAAAATCCTCCTCCCGAGTCTCAACATAGTATAACAAGACAATTTCAACATTTAAAGAGATCATACATGTACATATAATACCATGAGATTAATGTGTAGTAAGAACTGAGGATTGATTGGCTGAAATTGTAGTGCAGGGGCCGCTTCCCATACAGATTTCGCGGCCCAGCAACTCATTGTTTTATTCAAAATTCACGGTACGTTTTTCAGTTTAGTTAACATCTTTTCAAGCTCTATATTTTAGAATAAACAAATAACGAAAAGAGAGCAATGTGCGATATAAAAAAGAAAAAAAAGCCTCCAGTGCAATTTCGTCGTTCTGTTTTAAGCAGGTGACACTGGTAAATGTTTTAAGTTCATTGCACTTGTAATCGCCCGGATGGTTCCTTTGTCATTGTACCTAAGAATATAAACGCCTCAATGGAGTTTTATAGAAACAGCAATGCACCAAGGGATATCTTTTATCAGAAATTATTATCAGGCAATCGCGGTGCAGATTTACTGTAAGTAACATAATCCGTCTGCTATTGAATTATTATTATTATTATTAATTTTTGATATTTCCAATATTTGGGAATTAATTACATTCTTTTATCTTTAATATACAGATCAATGCGTGTCCTATGGATGTTGCCTGTTTTGCCAAACGACTGAATTGTGGACTACCGCAATGCCCATTTGCAGCAGTATGTGTGTTTGGCTAATCTGCGATGGAAAGAGAAAAAAACGTAAGGGAATAGCGGAGTTGGTGACTCGCTATTTCAACTGTTCTTGTTTTATTTTTTTTTATTCAAAACAATGGTGAGTTTAGGATAATGAGCTTGGCAAAACACACAAACATGGTGAGTCGCCATGATCTTCTGTAGTGTTCATATGCCTACAGTTTTGTTTTTTTTAGAATTTGTTTCTCTTTTGGCCAATTGTCAAAAAAAATAAAAAAATAAATAAGAACATATGTCTTGCTGGAGAAATTGAAACAAGTTATATAGTCTAAATTCTTCAGAGACAACTGGGAACAGTGAGAAATAGAAATTGCCGAACGTGGTTATACGATTACCATTTTATTCCTAAAATGAACTTTGATTCGTTTAAACATTCCTACCGGTTGTCGAGATATTGCGCTTTGTTTATTTCACTTCGGTTGTGTTTCAGGATGCTCATTAATATAACACGAGTTCACCTCGTGACATTTCTACAATATCCATGAATCACAGATTTTAAACTTTATAGACACCTACATCTCTGCAATCGTTTGCAGTGTTTATATGCAGTTAACGTTAATTTGCCCAGAAATTTGTGCACTTCTATCAAAATTTTGACAGTTTAGTTCCCCATTATTTATCTCTAAACCTATAGCGAGTGTTGCTGATCTGTGTCTATTTGGAGAGGTACGTGCTGGTATCAATCCCATGGGTACTTTTGTTTAATGCACTTTACTTTTAACCTGTAAAGTAAAAAATGAATAGTTTGTTAATATATTCTGTTTTTTTCTCGACAGGTGGTGGTGCGCTGGGTAGACCGGTGCGATATAACGTTGATTTAGGCAGACTGAGACAGTCCTTATCAAATGATATGGAATTAAAATGTATTAAACACCCATTTGTAAAATGAATTTGTTTTGTACTCTTAAAGACTCGTGTGTTCATTTGACAACTTCACTGGCAGTTAAAAAATTAAAGACATCACGTGGCCAATGCTCAGGCAGCAGAGTAGAAAGTTTGTTCATTACATATATTATCTAGAGTATAGCTCATAAATGTGTCGATGTCTAAGTCTAAAGGCATTTCTAATGCTAAACACGCGCCTGTGAACTTACTTGCAGAGAGTTATCTCCCCCTGTTTTGACCACTAAAGGCCGCTAGTGCCGGGTGCGGTTTTATCACTGCCCTCCCCCGGTTATTAAAATCCGGGGATGTCCAATAATCTCCGGCAATGACCGATAACTTTCGGAGGTCAATGTTAATTGACCTTTGCCAGAGGTAAATCATACCTTTAGTACTCCGATTGTTGACTTTTGCCGGTAAAGATCTGGTTCGCATGCGTACTCACCAGACAGGCCTGGGTTAGACGTTTTGGGGTATAGGTGAGCCATCCGTGATCTGCGTATGCGTCGTTGGAAAATTATAGAAAAAGGGCGTTTAAATGAGAGTTTTGGTGGTAGTTGTGGGTGAATAAATTCGTGGAGCAAACTATAGAGTGTGGGTCTCCAGTCGATTTGGCTGACCCTGTAGCGTACAATGAGATGGGTCTCCGAGCTTATGCTCGACTTTCGCCGGAAAGTCAAGATGCCCATGAGCACTCGAAGAGTATTGCAGAAAGGGCATTTGTGGCTGAAGTTTTGATGCAGAGATTGGCCGTACTTAGCTCAAGTGCGACGTACTTGGTATTTTACTGAAACACTAATCAAGCAGATTCATATGAGATCGCATACGCAGTCGGGGAATAGTAAGGAAATGACATTGTTATGTGTGGATGAACGGGCCCTCGATGAACGGAGCTGAAAGTGTCCCCCCATATATTTTTGCTATCGCAAAGGCCAGAGATCTGAAACTTACGTTCGATAATGCTCTACAATAAAATGTAAAAACAAAATCCACGATGGCCGCCATGATTATGTGACGTCATTTTCAGAAGGAGCATTTTTGCATGATTTTTCGAACAAACTTTTTTTTTATTTTTGTCTTTTCTTCTCAAAAAACGGCATGAGAATTTAGTAAATAATAATCTGATATGAAATAAAATACATTTTACTCACTTTTCCACGCAGGAAAGCAAAAAAAAAATATGACGAAAACATCACTTTTTCTGGTACCCCACATGGCCACCACTTTGAATTTACCCATGATCCTCTGCTCGTGAGGTTATGCCAATATACTCAACATGGCCCCAATATGACAGCCGATAAAGTTACCTTTCCCAAAACATATCTCCACGGGGCAGTTACTGAGAAAAACAATCCTGCTCTGGATTAAAATTATCCTGGATTCTTGTCATGCTCATGGCACTGAAATGAACATCCCCTGAACTCCAATTCAGCCAGTGTCCATGGTCCATCATCGGTCTTCAAGATTCATATTATTGATCACTCATGTATAGATTGAATTAAATTCTCATAGTTTTCATCTAATACTTTTGCAAAGTCTTGTAACATGGTCAGGTCGCAGTACTATCAATTACACGTATGTTGTATGAAAGATGAAATTATATATATATATATATGATATATACATCATCATGAGTATTTCTCTAGATACAATTCTTCACCTCTGCCAGTATATCCAATACCTGAACTGGTATAATGGATTACAGCTGGTTGTGTTTGGTGAAAGAAGTAAATCTGATGAAGGCCATCAACATTTCAATGAACTGAGTTTTGATATTAAATGTAAACAATTGATTCCAACCTGCAGGTCATGGATTCAGTACTTTTGCATGATGTAAGACGCAAACGGACTGTTACACAATGGAGGTACTGGATGAACAGGAAGTACAGACTATCGATTAGAGTAGGTGTGTCAGAAGGGTGTGGAATGACAGAGGCGGTGAAAATCAGAGCCATTGATTGGCTAAATAGTATTGTGCACCCCACCCCCCCCCCACCCCCATAGCCCCCTTTGGATATCAGCTGACTCCTCAGGAAATAAACATTACGCATGTAATGACCACCTGCAGGGTGATACATGTGCCAATCCGTCAGACATGTTCAAGGGAACCGAGTTCTAACTTACAACAACCATGCTGGACTTCATTCCTTCACTCAGAATAATTGGATCTAACTTTTACAAACCCGCAGTTCTCAATAGCTCCTAGATGTAGAACACATAAATGAACGGACCTAGTTTATCGGTGCTATGGATACAGTATCATGTAGAATGGGATTGTGTGGATAATATCAGATCCATGGAAGTAGAAGTCCTGCAACATGCTCCACAAATATCATCAAAGGTAACAAAATATCTGCTGACCAGTTTTGAGTGGTAGCAGCTCCAGCTTGGAATATTTGAATGGATAAGATTATCCAAGTTTAGGCAAGAAGCTGTATGTTTCTGGTCTGCATCAGTGTAGATCTATACTATTTTTTTGCACAATTTTCATCAACATTATCTCCCTTGACCAAGTAAAGACTTGACTGTGTCTAAAATGCTTTAGTTACTAGAAACAACTGCTTCATTTCCTGTGTAGAGGTAAAAGATGCACATATTTTAATTATTTTATTCAATTTTAATTCCACTTCTGGTATATGTGAACCACAGGTGTGTGTGCATGCGTACGATGATGTCATTTCCGAGCTCTGAGCTCCAAGAGCTCCAAGAGTCTGAGCTCCAAGAGCTCTGTAGCTCCGAGCTCCGCCTCACGGGATCTACGACCACCACCGGGCGTCAACATGGTGGTGTCTGTACATATAGGGATGACCACGTGTCCCTCATCAGTCAAGCAACACTAGTGTTATAGGGCATCAATTTAACATGATAAAACGGTATTGTGCTTTATAGCGTCTGTTTCGTGCAATAAAACAGCGTTGCAGGCTTACAGAACACCAAAGTAATTAATACAGAGAGAGTGAGTTACAGCATTGGGTGGTTTTACATGACCTGTCTCAAGTACGCGTCAGAGCCACTACTTTCTCTACAACTCATGGAATCACAGATAACGTCACCTAGTCTTCGCCGGATACACTTCAAGGTTCGCCTTTACGCCCAAGAGTCATATGCTCGCCCCTATGGCTAATGCTTTGGGGTACACATTACTCAAGTGTGGACAGGACTGGACGGCGATGCGGTGATTGGTAGAGAGAACAACGTAGGGGAGTTCTTTTATGATAAGGGTTTATAAAAGTGGCGGTGTACTGGAGTTTTTATCATTCCCTGATCCGCAGCCGATTTGTTCGCTTGTACGACCTGTCTGAAGCAGTTAACTCATCTGGAAGATTTGCGACGCCAAGAGGCCTCTATCCACAACGGTGCACGGTGCAATTGTATAACCTGCTCGCGGTCATTTAATCGGAAGGATGCTTTACGACGCCACGAAGGGCGCGACGGGAACAATGTACCGATTGGGGTCAACTCTTCGAACGACCCAGTCAGTTAAGACAGCACCAACGTTTGATTCATGCCCCATCTCCACGGTTTGTGCGACAAATTCCCGTTGGAGAGGAGACCAGGAAGGTCATTCTACGAATTCCACTGCTGATGCCACCACGACCAGCTCGCTTACACCCGTAGTGGTGGAGGGCCGGAATATCCAGCCGGAATCTAGCGATACGGGTTCGGGGTCATGCGCCGGATGACATCGAACATTTTCAGGAAGATCCAGTGGATGTCCCCAGCGATCTTTTACCTTATACCAGTGTAGTAAATGACATCAACCGGTACCACTGGTACATGATACGACGACGGTTCTATCATCATCGCTCGCTACTAGACATCTACAATTTCCGACTAATCGGTCTGGCTCAGTTCTCCAACTAGGAGAAAACTATCTTTAACGACCAAACCACGACCTTCAAGTTAAATTTCGCCTTTGGCTACATTTTACGCCATAGAGAGACAGAGGAAATCCGATATTTTTATTCCAGTACCAAAAACCGCCTGTACGACCAGCCCTTCACCATCACCAATCGGAGTTCACTGGAGACGATGCTGAAGCAACTAGAGACCGGAGATCCCTTAGAATGGGCATATCAACAACGCCCCAACGAAACATGGCAAGTGGAGACGGTGACCAATGTCACGTATTTCTTGGCTAAACTAATCTACCACTCCATCAGTTGAATGTCGTTACCCATGCACTGATTGATAACATAACATGTTGCAATTGGTTTGCATGTTGATGGATAAATGTCTGCTATGTGAACACCCGTATCTAATATTACGGTGTTTGGAATTTAAAGAACGTGGTGTTTGGTATAATAATATTTATTCTATCGATACATAGAGGAAAATGCAAAAGCATTGGACAAGAACAGCCAACAATGTGTCTGATATACGGGCAAGAGCATACGAGAATTGTAAACATACCCGTGTTGTGATGAAGGGGATAATAAAATGTGTGATACGCAATATGCTGAGCATATCGTCGCGACGAGAGAAACTTTTCTGAGAGAACACACATGAGCTCGACATGGTGCCCGGTCAGGCTCACATACAAACACACACACATACACTCTCCCGCCTACACACACACAACTGCGCCCCCACGTACACATACACACACTTCCTGTAGTTGGTACCCTACAGGTGAGGTAACGCCATAAGGTAGCCAGACCGAACTTGACCCCTTTCTCAACTACTCGCGCATGCGCACCTCCGAAACTACCATTTCTCTACTACTACCCGACAACGCATGCTCTGCATGACGTGAATACCAATAACAAACAATCCAGTCAGAAACTACGCCACGAGCGCATCATCCGCGACTGCGCATGCGCAGAATGGCGTGACTTACACTACAAACCACACCACTCGGCCTCGACCCCACGAGCTCTCCAACAGGACACCCAACACGACTCATTTAGACCAAGGATGATTCATATGGCCTTCCCTATATACTAATGTATAGGGGACACTTCTCTCCAGCGTACACTCAACAAGGCTATACTGGACGGCGATGTGCTGATAGGTGTAGAGAACAACGTAGGAGAGTTTTGTAGGGCGAGGGATTATAAAAGTGGTGATATGTGGCAGTTTCCATCATTCGCTGATCCGCAGCCGACATGTTCCCTTGTACGACATGCCTGAAGACATTTACCCGTCTAGAAAATTTACGTCGCCACGAGGCCTCCACCCACAATGCCTTGCAGTATACTTGTGAAACGTGCTCAAGGTCATTTAATCGGGAGGATGATTTACGGTGCCATGCAAGATCACTCCACGAAGGCGTGACGGAACAATGTGACGATTGTGGTCAACTCTTCAAACGACAAAGTCAGTTAAGACAGCATCAACGTTTGATTCATGCCCCGTCTCCACGGTTTGGGGGACAAATTCCCACTGGAGAGGAGCTCAGGAAGGTCAGCCTCATTGAAGACGAGCCCAGGGAGACGAACGCCACTGGTGGTGTGACCATGACCAGCCCGCCTATACTCATAGTCCAGGAGGGCCTGAAAATCCAGCCGGACCCCAGCGTTACGGTTCCGAGTCATACGGCTGACAACATCCAACATTTTCTGGACGAGCCCACAAATGTTCCTAGGGACCTGTTATCCGTAGACCACCCAGTGAGTGACAACTGCCGACGTCATTGGCCCATGATCCGACTCGCCCGTCCACTGACCGAACTCGCCCGTCTACGCAGCTATGTGGATGCCATCTTCAATGACCAAACTACGGCCTTCAAATTAAATGTCCCTTTCCGGTACATCTTATGCCATAATATGACTGATCAACTGCGCAATTTCTATTCAAGTGCCAACAACCAAGTGTACGACCATCCTTTCATAAACACCAATCGTGCATCCCTAGAGACGATGTTGGAGGAACTGACACCGCGCCTTGGAATGAGCGCAACGTCAACGCCTCAACACCAAGTGGACAGTGGAGAGGGTGACCAGTGTTACATTCTTCCTAGATAATCTGATCGACCATCCCCTCGGATGAACGTATTCACCCATGACATGCTTTGATACCATAACATGTCGTATATACTCTATATGTTTACATGCTGATGGTTGGCTTGAGCACTGTAGACACGTGTACCTAATGTTACGGTGCTTTAAATAATAAAACATCGTGTTTAATGTTTCGTCTTTTTCTGTGAACATAATAAACTTACCCAGGGCGACTCACCCAGCCTGGGTATAATGTAACATTGGGATAATAAAATATGCGAACATTGCTGAACTTGTTGTTATTCACGACAACCGCTATCCGCTATACTTAGATAAAATATATACCCCCAGATGTGATATAGAGCCCTTGCGCAGTTCCGAAACTGTTCTTTTTCTACTACTCCACTACTGCGCATGCGTAGCACGATGCCACTTCCAACAAACACCATACCATTCGTTGTTTACATGCCGAGAGCTTCAATTTGACACCATACACCGCATATTAGGACCACGGATGGTCCTTCAATCGCCCAAGCGCACCCCCAAAATGACCACCCTGTCTACTACTCCTACCGATGATGTCACCGATGACGTCACAGATGACGTGGACAAGTCGTTCTCAAGTCGTGGTCTGAACCCCGATGGTTTCACTTTGACCCCTCACACGACGCATTCGGACCAAGGATGGCCCCTCAAACACAACCCACGCATCCCCAAAATGCCAACTTTGGCTACTACACCTACTGATGACGTAACTAATGACGTCACAGATGACGTGGACATTCTCAAGTCGTGGTTTACACGCCGAGGGCTACAAGATGACACCTCACACGGTCCATTTGGACCAAGGGTGGCCCCACAATCACTCAACAAATCCCCGCGAACCATAGAATGCCTGATTTCTATACTACGACCCGACTGCGCATGCATAAAATGTGGAAACCGGACGACACAATAGCCCAGTCGGATGCAACCTGTAATCATCTCAGTCATCTTTACGCGGTGAGACTGACCCTGGGATCGTGTGTATCCATTTTCAGCCTACTTTCGGTAACTGCAAGAGGGAATTTCCAGAAATCAATACCACGTGACTGCGTCAGCCAATCAGCTAAAATCTACCGACGTAACCCCAAAGTAACCCGCCATCTTCGAGTCATGTGATGTCCTACTTGTTCAAAATTACATATCTACCCCACCTCTTGGATGATACGAGAGTTATTTATACCTATATATTTTGTAAGCCCAGACAATATCTGTTTCGGAAATGGTATGAAAACCTGTAATTTATCAGATTTCTCGCGTTTGTTCTCCGTCGGTTGAAGGCCGAACTGAATACAGTAAAGTGGTCCCTCAAACACAACCCACGCATCCCCAAAATGCCAACTTTGGCTACTACTCCTACTGATGACGTAACCAATGACGTGGACATTCTCAAGTCGTGGTTTACACCCCGAGGGCTACAAGATGACACCTCACACAGTCCATTTGGACCAAGGGTGGCCCCACAATCACTCAATAAATCCCCGCGAACTATAGAATGCCTGCTTTCTATACTACGACCCGACTGTGCATGCGTAAAATGTGGAAACCGGACGGCACAATAGCCCAGTCGGATGCAACCTGTAACCATCTCAGTCATCTTTACGCGGTGAGACTGACCCTGGGATCGTGTGTATTCATTTTCAGCCTACTTTCGGTAACTGCAAGAGGGAATTTCCAGAAATCAATACCACGTGACTTCGTCAGCCAATCAGCTAAAATCTACCGACGTAACCCCAAAATAACCCGCCATCTTCGAGTCATGTTATGTCCTACTTGTTCAAAATTACATATCTACCCCACCTCTTGGATGATACGAAAGTTATTCATACCTATATATTTTGTAAGCCAAGGCAATATCTGTTTCGGAAGTGGTATGAAAACCTGTAATTTATCAGATTTCTCGAGTCTGTTCTCCGCCGGATGAAGGCCGAACTGAATACAGTAAAGTACCAGATATCGCTCCGCGATATTGGAGACACACGATTCGCAACCCATCTTACAGATGGTGAAGTGTACCCAAATGAGTCGGATGGTTCCCCACGAGACCTTCACGATGACACCTTATATGGCCCAATCGGAACACTATGGGACCGACCGTCGCGACCTCAAAACATCCATTCAAATAAACTGTTCTCCTGTGCATGCGCAGAATGACGCTAGTTCCACCCTACAACCCATTCAATGGAACGCTTCCCCAAGAATGCTTCAAACTGATACCTCATACGGTCGAATCGGACCACTAGAGGTCTACCTCGATCCAAAAACGTCCCTTCCCATGCCTTTTCCCCACAATTCCCTGTCTGTGCATGCGCAGAATGTTGAAAACGGACGACACATTAGTCCAGTCGGATGGACCCCCACAAATGCTACACTATGACACCTCCCACGCCCCATTCGTACCAATATCGGACCCCAAAACATCAACGATTCTCCATGGTTTAGGTGTAAAGTCCGTGTTCCGCTTTTTATAGGTTCAACCCCAATCCTTATTTTACATACACCCACTAAGCCACCCTACCTCATTTGCGTACCCTTCGCCATCCATAAGATGGCGTGCGAATCGTGTGTCTCCAGTATCGCGGAGCGATATCCGGTATTTTACTGTATTCTGTTCGGCCTTCATCCGACTCGAGAAATCTGATAAATTACAGGATTTCATACCATTTCGGAAACAGATATTGCCTGGGCTTACAAAATATATAGGTATGAATAACTTTCGTATCATCCAAGAGGTGTGCTAGATCTGCAATTTTGAACAAGTAGGACATCACATGACTCGAAAATGGCGAGTTACGTTGTGGTTACATCGGCAGACTTTAGCTGATTGGCTGACGAAGTCACGTGGTATTGATTTCTGGAAATCCCCTCTTGCAGTTGCCGAAAGTAGGCTGAAATGGATACACACGATCCCAGGGTCAGTCTTACCGCGTATAGATGACCGAGATGGTTACAGGTTGCACCCTACCTCTCTCCGCTGGCCTGGAGCCGCTGGGAAGCGGTATTAGCCCCTCTAGACCTGGTTGATAGGGGTTTTCTCTATTTTATAGGTAAAGTCCGTGTTCCGTTTTTTTATAAGTTCAGCCCCAGTCCTAATTTTTCCTACACCCACTAACCCACCCTGCATCTCTCATCAGGCCCCGATCCACCGGGAAACAATATAAGCCCTTCTGAACCTGGTTGATAGGGACTTTCTCTATTTTAGTAGTAAAGTCCGTGTTCCGCTTTTTATTGGTTCAACGCCAATCCTAATTTTACATGCACCCACCCATGACTTATTCGCCCTGGAGGAGCGCTTCAGTTTGACCTCTCCCGACCCATTCGGGCCATTAGGACCCACCTCGACCTCAAAACCTCCCTTTCTATGCCACTTTGTCTATTGCGCATGCGCGGAATGACGTCAGTTTTACGTCACAGCCATACAGTCGGATGCTCCCTCACGAGTGCTTCGCACTGATACCTCACTGGACTCCATCGGACGACTAGCCCCCCCCCCGAGACTCCAAAGCGTTCACCCCAGCGCTACTCCTCCAATGCGCATGCGCACAGTCGCTTGATTTCAAGACCCCTCCTGTCGTGTTCTACGTGGTGAGACGACGAAACAAGATGCCACACCCCATACCGCAAATGCCTACGAGTGGGTTTCCCATTAGGTTGAACATTGCATACGGCATATGTCCATGTGTGGGTTCTCGATTGGGCCAACACCCTAGCGATATAGTGATCTGCCCTCTGGTAGATATATGAGGATATTTTCAACCTTGGCTTGTAGGATATGACTCGTGATGTAGTGGATATCGTGTCTGCTTCTGGAGATAGCAACCCGTTTTCGACTCTCGCTGGGACCCTTTCCCTTCTCTCGCTGTATGGCTATGTGTGGAAACTGAGGGTTCCCTACTTGCCATTTATGCTGGGGATATTTTCGGGGACCCTGTTTAATGACGTGCACTCCATTGATGCTTTGAAAGGGCCATTATTGACCCTTATATTCTCCCGGACATTCCCGGACATTGCCGGAGATTGCCCGACATTGCTGAAGATTCAAGATTCTCCCAACCATGCGTATTTGAAGTTTCCTGGACCGCCAGACTGCATCACTGCGGAGGAATACATGCCCAGGGGTATAGTGCCCTTGATCTCCACGTGACCTTCCCGTGACTTCCGCGAAAGTAGGTCAATATGACAAAATTTAGCCTTATACTACTACTAACGCTCCTTGTACTCCATTCTCATGTAAAGTGGGGGAGTGGTATTATAGTGACTCACCTGGTAACCTGGTAAATTAGCCCCCGAGTTGATCTTCCTCATGCAGTCTGCTTGTATGCATAAGGTTATTTGCACACAAGGATTAATTTTTCCTTTTGAATATTCAACACAACCGAAAAAGAAGATCCCAAGAAAATGCAAGTGCAGCCTTTCCATTTGTACTCTTTCCCTGCCTGCAATTTTCCGATTATCTGCCTTTCGTAATTTCCATTCAAATACATTTGTAGTTTGATGAACATTTCCTGTTATTTCATGGCGAAATATATACGGAAATGATGGTATCGATTCGTCGGAATTTTCTGCCATATACCGACACTACATTTTGATCACTTTTTTAGTAAGCGTATCTATACAACAAAAATCTTAATATATATTTTTCGTCTCGAGCATTAGTATGATCATGGAAATATGTTTCCTTCAAATCCGCATTTTGATTTATATATACAACCCATTCCCGGCGAATCTCGGTAGAATTCCCGGCGAATCGGGTTACACGTTTTCCGGTAAACATTACAAGAAAACGACTGAAGATACAGTAATGGTAATTATATTTCCATCATCCTATAATGCTCGAGATGAAAAATATGTATTCAGGTTTGTGTTGAATTGATGCGTTTACGAAGAAAGTGATAAAAAAACAAGTGTCCGTATATCGCGGCAAATCTCCGACGAATCCAAACCATATCTTTTCCGAAGTCTAACTTCACGTATCTTCTTTTCCAGCAAACATTTCTGCATGAAATCAGTGCTGAAAATCTTCGGCAACATATATATTTCTGAATCGGATATCTCTTCGAGTTTCGTAATAAATAAACAAAATCAACATCGGATAGATATCGGCGGAGTTATCATCGGTTGATTACCTTTGCCGTCGTATTCAAGTGGGGTTTTTTTTCGCGGAATAGACTGACCCATAAACGTACCTC
Organism: Hanleya hanleyi; assembly: GCA_036873755.1. Classification (NCBI taxonomy): domain Eukaryota; kingdom Metazoa; phylum Mollusca; class Polyplacophora; order Lepidopleurida; family Hanleyidae; genus Hanleya; species Hanleya hanleyi. Next base: position 39,309 of record JAVTVY010012694.1, read on the forward strand.
TGTTTTGTGATGTTCCTGAAATCAGAAATCACACACGAGCGCACCTGGTCACTTTCGCATTGGTGAGTCCAACATGTTATCTCTGGACTAATTACTAGTAGCATATATCGCTCAGCAAAAAATAGTACTGTAACCCATTTAAAGTATACAATACCGGTACTGAGTTTACTAAATCATACAAGTGACACAAATGCTTCAATATTGTCTTGTAATGAAAGCTTTCAAAGGTGGATACCTCCATCCCTTGGAACCTCTATTTTTTTTCGCATGGCCTCCAATAATATCAAGGATTCGAACCAAAGTCAAACACTTCCATAGTAGAATATAAAAGGGGGATTCGAGGGCAGGGAAGCCGGGAAGCCGATGACGTCATACGTAGGTCGAGGTGACGTCATGAATAGGTCGAAGTCGTGCGCTGTTCGTCTATTGATAGTCTCATGAACATAGCCCAAGGGGTTGCAGGTCAACGTCTGTTCACCTGACCGTGACAATAGCCTGAGGTGTTGGCGGTGTTTTATATCTGCTCAGCGGGCCGTGTCTATAGCTTTTTTGCGGTGTTCGAGGTAATGGTCTATTTATGGAACCATACTTATAGCCCGAAGGTGAGGTGTTCATCGTCTGGAGCTCTACCTATAACCCGGAGGTGCGGTGTTGTAGTTCAACGTCTGTTCACCGAACCGTGACTATAGCGTGAGAAGTGTTGCAGTGTTCCATATCTGTTCAGCGGTCCGTGTCTATGATTACCGATGGGGCGTGACTAATGAAAGCCTGCGCCTAATTCGAGACCGAAGTCGTATCGATTCCTATGTTGATAGACGTTGAATGAGGCATGAAATGCGTAAATTCCGTAATTATGCCCCTAGGGCGTCCAAATCTTGTCTCGGAGTAAAAAAAAATTAGATTTTTTTTTTTTTTTTTTGGACTTTGCCGATTTTCGTTGAATTTTCTATAAATTACCGATGGCGATATCTCGGGAAATAAAACGGATAGAGACTCGGCTTGCGGCGTCGTATTCCCTTCGCATAGATGTACAATACAGATCCTATATAATTGTATCGCCCGACGGTAACTTTTCCGGCAATTAGTCGATAATCGGTGTCACGTGATTCGGCCATTTCTCGAGAAATAAGCGACATACTCGCGCGGTGTTTGTGGCGTTGTATTCCTCGTATCGAGGTTAACCGTAAAGCTCCTATACGAATTTATCGTATCTCCGTAACTTTCCCCACTATTCGAGTGCGCATGCGTGGTGGTGGTGGTGGTAGTGTACTGGACCCACACACACACACACACACACACACACACATCCTCCTCCTCCTCCTCCTCATTCCTCTTCCTCCTCCTCCTCCACCTTCTCCTCCTACACACACACACACACACATATATATATACAGTAAATAAATGCAGCGAAACTGCCTTTGTGTGCGGCAAATATAATATTGTTAAAAAATCATGACGAAGTGAACTTGTTTGACTTCTGGTTAACTAGTTTCACCGTGTCTCGACGGTTTATCAAAGCTTTATTCGATGAAATAAATTACGGCTATTTATACATACACACATGTAATATTGACTTGGATACTGTAGTCTAAGCGACAGTATATATATACGCACATATGTAAATACTAGAGGTGACAAAATAACGGCAGTATGTTCCATAACATTTTTTTTACACATCTAAATTATATAAGTTTGGATATAAGTTTACATTCACAGTGAATATACAGTAAAAGATATATATATAAATATAAATATATGTATTTCAACATAATATACAATATCCCTTTCACCGAAGATGATCCTGATTGATTATACTGAGGTTTGAGATGCAGAATTATTTAGCTAATAAGAATATTTTTATATTGCGCTTAAATAGCTATTCTGAATCGATACATTTTAAGGCATTTGTTGTGATCGTTGATATTCAGCGAATTAAATTGCGGTAAAACGACCTGAAATTACTCTGAAGATATTCTCGTGCACGGTACGCAATCGTAAGATTGGAACTGGTCGCCAGATTGGTAGTCAGCGGTGTTCTGTCCACTGGGTCACGTGTTATGACGGCCCATGGATTATCCATGTGATGACCGCGCGCAACTGACCGAAAATTTGATTACATCATATGGTGTATTGCATGCACTGAGCGATGCTGATTAATAGTATTTGAGAGATAGGCTGGCCGGGGTCGTGGGTTCGGATCTCGCTGACGATAAATTTATTCTTTCCTTCTCTTAAAATCAGTTTATTCATTTATTGGATAATCGTTACTCGAACAACGTTATTCGAATTGGATATATTCATTCGCACGTGTCTGTTTACATATCGTTATTTATGCTACTACCGATTCAGTGCTCTACACCCAACCAAATTATTTTGGTTTAATTGAGTTGGCGCAGATGGGATATGTTAGGAATGTTTCTGTTCCAAAGTTAGCAGTTTGAAAATTAAGTCTATTGATTTAATCAGTTTGTTCTCCATTTCAATCATTTCAAAATACAGGGACAGTTTATTTGACTCTTTACATTTCCTATCAGAGCTTGACCCACTATTCGGCTACGTATACGTAGTTCCCTACAATAAAGAAGTTGTTATTAATAGAATAGCCTTGTGTTATATACGCCGACGTCTAAATACCTATCAAAGAAAGTAAAAGTGTACGGTACCGGTATTTGAGAAAAATACCACCAAGATAAAAACGAAGTAACCTTTTGTTTTTGATCAACGCAAACGATGTACAAGCTAATGAATGTAGGTTTTACACAGTAAAAGATGTGGTACCTTTACGCGAGGAATCTTAGTAGTAGGAAAAGCGTAAATTGCCTCTTATTTGGGGCGCGCTCACTTCCGGTTGTGCGGCGCGCGGCCCTCAACCAATCAGAAGCGAGTATTTTGACCCGGTGCATTATGGGACATATCCAAGATGGCGGCGTCTGCCTTCTGGTTCAAGATGTCGGCACGTCCGGTGTCGAAAATTGGCCATTTTGTCGGGATGTGGTCATCTAATGTCGAAAACTGGACCCAGTATGGGTCCCGGTATGGGTCCCGCTAGACGTTTTGGGGTCTAGGTGGGCCACTAGTGGTCCGATGGAGTCGTATGAGGTATCAATGTGAAGCATTCATGAAGAAGCATCCGAGGGGATGAGTGGGACGTGGAACTGACGTCATTCTGCGCATGCGCAGTAGACAAAGGGTATGGAAATAGACATTTTAAAATCTAGGGGAGCCCCTAATGGGCCGATGAAGTTGTATGAGGTATCAATGTGAAGCCTATGTGAGGGGGCATCCGATGAGCTGGGTGTGGATCATATCGTCATTCTGCGCACGCGCGGTAGACAAAGGGAATGTAAATAGACCTTTTGGGATCTAGGTGGGCCCTTAGTGGACCGATGGGGTCGAGTGAGGTATCAATGTGAAGCTTATGTGAGGGGGCATCCGGCTGGATGGATGTAGGGTAGGACTATCGTCATTCTGCGCATGCGCAATAGACCAAGCGTATGGAAATAGACGTTTTGGGATCTAGGTGAGTCACTAATGAGCCGATGGAGTTGAGTGAGGTATCAATGTAAAGCACATGTGAGGAGGCATCCGATTGGACTAGTGTCTCGGCCGTTGTCAACATTCTGCGCATGCGCAGACAGGGAATTGTGGGAAAAGGATGTGGAAATAGACGTTTTAGGGTTTAGGTGAGCCCCTAATGATCCTATGGTGTCGTATGAGGTCTTATTTTGAAGCTGTCGTGAGGGGGCGTCTGCCTGGGCTAGTGTGTCGTTCGTTGTCAATAGTCTGCGCATGCGCAGTCTGGTCGTATTATAGAAAGCAGGCATTTTGGAGGGTATGTGCGGGTGTTTTTGGGGTAGAGATGGATCGCTATGGGTCCGAATGGGTCGTGGAAGATGTCAAAGTGAAGCATGTTTGGGGTAGAGTCAGAATGGCGTGTTTTAAGTGCAAAGTCGTGTCAATCTGTGCATTCGCAGTTGGTTGTAGTAAGTAAAGTGGCCATTTTGGGGCAGTGCAGGAAGGTTTTTGGTGTCGAGATGGACCATTTTTGGTCCGAATGCGTCGTGTGGGGTGTCCTTTTGTAACTCTCGGGGTGTAGACCCCAATTTGAGGGCTGTCCACGTCATCTGTGACGTCATCAGTGAAGTCATCAGTACGAGTAGTAGCGAAAGTGGACATTTTGGGGCAGTGAAGGAAGGTATTTTGTGTAGAGATGGACCATCCTTGGTCCGAATGCGTCGTGTGAGGTGTCATCTTGTAGCAACGCCCGCCAACGCCAAGCTTAACGCTTCAACGCCCTGGTGAAATAGCTCAGAAGTTCTGATTTTCTAGATATTCCATGGAATTGTCACTAATTCTTCGAAATGCAGTGACGCCCGTCAACGCTCGTAGTTACGGCTTAACGCTCTAACATATTCGCCTTGGCGCCATGATATAGACCGGAGAGAGAACAACAACAACAAGGGTTGTACAAGTACAATAGATGTACGGGCCTTGAATGGAATACAATACATCATATAATGTAAGCTCTTAATGCTTTATATTCACAGTAAATATATACAGTGCGCTCGCCACTTGCTATGTTTGGTCGGACTCAAACGTTCTGATCACAGACATAAGATCTGAAAGCATCTATATACAATTTTCCGCTATTCTGGTTACGAAATGGGAGGGCTCGTTTATGAAACCGTTCACACGTCATCATGTCCGTTTGAAATGTACACTAGAATATTGATGACTGAGCAGTATGTATCACTTATACAGCGTAAGAAAAAAAAACTCTTCTAACAGAAGCCTAGATTGCCCGATGCTGCCGAACGCTTTCTGACAACTTGGCGAGGCACGAAAGAACGCACAGTTATTAAATTAAGTAAGAATTATCTCATGTGAAATAAAATATTTGAAGTGATTCTACAAGTAGATAGGAAATACAAGGACGAACACGTAAATGTTCAGCCACACCCTCTTGGTCGCCATTTGGAAATTTCCAATGATACTCCATGTTAATCTATAATCGAGTCACCCACTAATCGCATTCTATGTCTACAAATATATCTCTGTATGGAAAGTAGAATATAAAGGGGGGTTCGACCGCATGGAAGCCGGGAAGCCGGTGACGTCATACGTAGGTCGAGGTGACGTCATAAATAGGTCGAAGTCGTGCGGGGTTCGTCTATTGATAGTGTCATGACCATAGCCCAAGGGGGTTGTAGGTCAACGTCTGTTCACCGAACCGCGACAATAGCCTGAGGTGTTGGCGGTGTTTTATATCTACTCAACGGACCGTGTCTATAGATTTTTGCGGTGTTCGAGGTAATGGTCTATTTATGGAACCATAATTATAGCCCGAAGGTGCGGTGTTCATCGTCTTTATATAGAGCTCTAACCCGAAGGTGCGGTGTTCACCGGACCGCGACAATAGCCTGAGGTGTTTGCGGTGTTTTGTCTGCTCAGCGGACCGTGTCTATAGCTTTTTGCGGTGTTCGAGGTTATGGTCTATTTATGGAACCATACTTATAGCCCCAAGGTGCGGTGTTCATCGTCTATATATAGAGCTCTACCTATAACCCGGAGGTGCGGTGTTGTAGTTCAACGTCTGTTCACCGAACCGTGACTATAGCGTGAGAAGTGTTTGCGGTGTTCCATATCTGTTCAGCGGTCCGTGTCTATAGTTAACGATGGAGCGTGACTAATTAAAGCCTGCGGCTAATTCGGGACCGAAGTCGTATCGATTCCTATGTTGATAGACGTTGAATGAGGCATGAAATCCGTAAATTCCGTAATTATGCCCCTAGGGCGTCCAAATTTTGTTTCGGAGTAAAAATAATTTTCGATTTTTTTTTTTGCCTGCCGATTTTCGTCGAATTTTCCATAAATTATCGATGGCGATATCTCAGGAACTAAGACGGATAGAGACTCGCGGCTTGCGGCGTCGTATTCCCTTCGCAAAGATGTACAATACAGATCCTATATAATTGTATCACCCGACGGTAACTTTCGCCGCAATTAGTCGATAATCGGTGTCACGTGATTCGGCCATTTCTCGAGAAATAAGCGACATACTCGAGCGGCGTTTGTGGCGTTGTATTCCTCGTGTCGATGTTTACCGTAAAGCTCCTATGCGAATTTATCGTATCTCCGTAACTTTCCCCGCTATTCGGGGGCGCATGCGTGGTGGTGATGATGGTGGTAGTGTACTTGACCCACACACGCACATTTGGAGCGATAGCATGCTCTTTCTTGCACCCGGTGAATGTAAAATGTGTATGTTTCAGGCAGCAAATTCACACACTTGGAGCCATAGTATACTCTTTCTTGCACCCAGAGAAGGTAAAGTTTGTGCGTGGTCATAAGTAGGACGAGACGACCTTTGCAACTAGGTTAGTAGGTCAAGCTGACGTCATATCCGTGGCAAAGGTCACTTCCGGTCACGGTACGGCCCATCAAGAGTTATCTTCCCCTACATATCGTTCTGTTATGCCTTACCTGAACGCCTTATCCTAACGCCCTAGCATACCAGTTTTTCTTTTCTGGGCAAACTCTTGTTCTATTTATAGACCACTCGTAAGTAGTAGAGAACGGGGAGTTTCGGAGGTGCAATGAAGAGCGTTTGAGGCGATGAGGACCTTTATCCATACGGCTACCTGGTAGAGTTAACTTAGCGTATGTGAGGAGGAGGAGGAGGAGGAGGAGGAGGAGGAGAAGGAGGAGGAAGAGTGAGGAGGAGTTATATGACTAGTATAAAATAGAAACAAAGCAATACGAAGATTACTAAATAATCGCTTTATTCATCAACTCATAGCACTGTGAGTGACAACGAGGATTCCGAAAACGTCCATTCCCAATAAAGACCCCTGTAATTCCCCGAGAACCGTCCTAGAGACGAAACTTATACCGTTGTATAGACTGTGTGTCAGCCATACCTCGTCAAACACCTGTTTACGACATTCCACGTTGTCATACCTATATCATAACTCTATGAGAGGAATTTTTGCATTCCTTTAGAAACCGTTGAACGCATCATGTCGGCATAAGACAATCTTGACTATGTAGATATGTGGATTAAATTTTATCGAGACCAGAGTAAGGCTTACCTAAAGGAGGAGATTTGTGAGATTGGGGGACAGAGAGTGCATTCTCCTCCAAACTCTCTTAATTTTGCACAAGCCAACAGTACGATGAACTGGACTAACAAATCACGTACAAGAGAAATCACAGTTGAACTAATTTCACCGGCACAGCGAGTTGTAGAGCAGCCTAAATCAGAACTCTGTAGACAGCGTCACAAAGTAAGCGTGCAAGCGCCAGTAAAGGGAACGCCGAAAGAGGAGGAGGAGGAGGAGGAGGAGGGGGAGGAGGAGAAGGAGGAGGAGGAGGAAGAGTGAGGAGAAGGAGGAGGAGTTATATGACTAGTATAAAATAGAGACAAAGCAATACGAAGATTACTAAATAATCGCTTTATTCATCAACTCATAGCACTGCACAAATAATGAGAGAAAACTGCTTATATGAAATACATCTCCATTGTTGTGGGTATCATTTCGACATCTAGTCTTCCATTCAATGTTTATGTACGAATATTTTCACTGGGGTCTTTATTCGGAGTCCTCGCTATCACCGTCTTCAATCAACTTATCGAATAAGCATTTCCGCATCTTAATCGTCTGTCTGAGTGCTTCCTCGTAGTCTATGTCGTATATCGTTTGCAGACGCCTCGTTGTTTTCAAGATCTAATTATGAATATAATCTGTTTGTAGCTTTTGTATGTTCACGAGGAGATTGTAGTATTTTTGACGTAAGGTCTTCATCATCGTTGGAGTATAATCCTCTATAGCATTTGCACCAGACTCATCCTCGTCGTAACCTTGGCTTGTATTTCGCTGTTTTCTCTCGTCAATGTCAACCCTACAATCTATCGCGATAGGTTTATCGAACATGTTTTTCCACACGTTATATTTGACCGGTTTCCGCAAGTGGGTAGGTAAATCTATTTCCCCAGGATGGATGAGTTCGTCATCTGAAGGGTATTTTCGCTTTCGTCGTTCCATTTCATTTCCGCTCTTATGAATCATCTGCCTCTGCTGAGACTCGTCATCATTTTCATTCCGTTTGAACCACGGTGGATCCGTCTTCGTATATAATCCCTCTCCCACTTGTTCATTCTTATTAGCGGACCATGTCGGATCGTGAGATGGTGTGCGTTGAATTTGAGTTGATGGATTATGAATTGGGGCTGGACGAGGTGGCAGTTCTTCTTTCACGAGTTCCTCATCGCCTGATATTACATTGGTAGACATTCTGTCATTTTTCGTTGTATGGGGTTTTAAATCGATGAACAGATATCCGTACGGACGAGATGTGGCTTCGTGAAATTTTGCCATGAAACGTGTCGTATCCCGAGGAAAGATCCGTCTCCCGAGCGTGCTAAGTTGCTGTCTATCAATAGGATTATTGAACCGAACGAAATACTGACAGTTTAGCGTGATGTCTAGAGATGCCTTGCCTTGAGGGAAGAGATTTTGTGTCAGATAAATTATGGACAAATTTCTGTGATGCGACCCTTTGGTGAATAGGTCGGCAACTTTTTCTTCGCGCTTTACCTCACCCATCAAATCGTCCAGAACAATAACGTTGGTTTGATCGGGGTCGAAGTAATACTCTTCGCCTATGTCATGGGGTATGCCGGGGAGGAAGTTTATATTTTTCAGACTTGTAGATTCATAGATTGACTGCCATTGACTGTAACACCATACGATGCGTGCTAGAGAGGGGAGGATATTAGCAGATTCCAAAAATTTCATTACCCATGATGTCTTCCCACAACCAGTCGGGCCGCTGACGATCATAGTAAATGGATGTTGTGACGCTCTTGAAAGAGCCATAGATGAAGTCTCGCGAGTACGTTTATGCGGATGTTCTGCTTTTATCGATTGAGTCTACTGTTGGTGTATAAGTTGATGTCTCATCAGGTTATCTGGACGCGAGAATGTTTTCTGACACACCGTACACTTGTTTGTCATGTTGACGCTTCTCTCCCAAAACGTAGATTAAGTCTAATATCACTTCTCTCTATATTTTATACTATACGGTATATGCTCTTCCTTCTTTCCTCCTCCTCCTCCTCCTCCTCCTCCTCCTCTTTCCGCGTTCCCTTTACTGGCGCTTGCACACTTACTTTGTGACGCTGTCTACAGAGTTCTGCTTTAGCCTGCTCTACAACTCGCTGTGCCTGTGAAATTAGTTCGACTGTGTCTTGTACGTGATTTGTTAGTCGAGTTCACCGTACTGTTGCCTTGTGCAAAATTAGGAGAGTTTGGAGGAGAATGCACTCTCTGTCTCTCAATCTCACAAATTTTCTCCTTTAGGTAAGCTCTACTCTGGTATTTAATCCACATATCTACATAGTCCAGATTGTCTTCTGCCGACATGATGCGTTCAACGGTTTCTAAAGGAATGCAAACATTTCTCTCATAGAGTTATGATATAGGTATGACAACATGGAATGTCGTAAACAGGTGTTTGCCGAGGTATGGCGGACACACAGTCTATACAACGGTATAAGTTTCGTCTCTAGGACGATTCTCGTGGAATTACAGGGGTCTTTATTGGGAATGGACGTTTTCGGAATCCTCGTTGTCACTCACAGTGCTATGAGTTGATGAACAAAGCGATTATTTAGTAATGTTCGTATTGCTTTGTCTCTATTTTATACTAGAAATATAACTCCTCCTCCTTCTCCTCACTCTTCATCTTCCTCCTCCTCCTTCTCCTTTTCCTCTTCCTCCTCACATGCGCTAAGTTAACTCTACCAGGTAGCCGTATGGATAAAGGCCCTCATCGCCCAAACGCTCTTCCTTGCACCTCCGAAACTCCCCGTTCTCTACTACTTCCGTGTGATCTATAAATAGAACAAGGGTTTGCCCAGAAAAAAACTGGTATGCTAGGGCGTTAGGATAAGGCGTTCAGGTAAGGCATAACAGAACGATATGTAGGGAGAGATAAGTCGTGATGGACCGTACCGTGATTGGAAGTGACCTTTGACACGGATATGACGTCAGCTTGACCTACTAACCTAGTTGCAAAGGTCGTCTCGTCCTATTTATGACCACGCACAAATTTTACCTTCTCTGGGTGCAAGAAAGAGTATACTATGGCTCCAAGTGTGTGAATTTGCTGCCTGAACATACACATTTTACATTCTCCGGGTGCAAGAAAGCGCATACTATCGCTCCAAGTGTGTGTGTGTGTGTGTATGTGTGTGTATGTATGTTTCTATATGTATATATACACCTTATGCATATATTTACCTTTTGTTTCGAGTAATATGTATACTTTACGAGTCGCATGTATAAATGGTGCAATACTTCCTTGATCCACTCCTATATGTTCCGAATATGACTATTAAGAAATATTACATTACATATCATAGTTTATATTCCGTTTAATTCACCACCTCGCTCAGGCCCATCATTATTATCATATAGCAGGGATAGAACAAGCCCGTGTTGGGCTTTATTCCCGGCAAAACATTTTGATCTAACTAATATTTTCCCAATGTAAATTATCTGGTGAATAAATTCTGATTCTGATTCTGAGTCACGCAAACGTCCAATACCAAATAGATTGTTCAGGTTTATTTCTCTGTAGGTTGGGACTGGAGCGATAAAATGACTAATGCATATTTCGGAGTACATCTTTCTCGGGTAACATGTCTCACAATAAGTCAGCAGATTACAAAATGGTTTCGATATCAACTAGTTAATAGTCACCTGTAGACCTTATTTGTAAATGCTTCATACATTCTCTCCCAATCATCCACCATCCGTCCGATTTCTCTGGAAGGGCGTTCCAATCGCCATGGGGAATTGTTGTTTTTCGTTCATATTTTTTTCGATTGTGCACATATAATATGTGTTCTAATAAAGTGATAGGTAGCCTGTAATTTTTCATATCTTGACCTCACCGACTGTGACAATTGTTCTGTCGTAAATTGTTCTGGCGGGGTCCGTGTTATTATTGTTTGGCTATATTTCGTTGGCTAACTAACACGGGTTCCGTGTTATCAAAACTTAGCTAAAAAAGAGTCAAAGTACGGAACCGTAGAGGTACGGAACCGTGGAGGGGACATAGTAAATTTTTTTTTAATTTCCCCCGAGATAGTATCCCATGAGATAATATCCCCCGAGATAATATCCAGGGGGAAATTCGCCATTGTTCAATTATCTCGGTGGAAAATAATTTACCCCGAGATAATTATCTGGGGAAAATTCGCGAATGGTCAGTTATCTCGGGGAGAATTATCTCGCGGAAAATTAATTTTCCCTGAGATAATATCCCCCATTCGCCATTGGTCTATTATCTATTATCTCGGGGGAAAATAATTTACCCCGAGATAATTGACCAATCAGAATACATTGTTCAGTGCTTTCATCTTTGAAAGGAATAATGTAAGTAAGATCCCTGCATTGGACGAATTCGAGGTTACACTTCAGAGTATCGAATAAAAATGGACGACGCCGACAGAAACAACAAGACGTTGTTATCAGTGTTCGAGGTCAGTTGACCACAGGGGCATGTTACCGTTGTAATAGCATGATAGGGTAAGCTTCCTTTTACCTGTTTACAACTCCCTGATCCCCAGGGCGCTATCAATATATAACTATAACTATCTAATTTCGTCAGTATGGTAACTACCTTTAATCACTTAAACGACTTTGCTTGATCCATCTGCAATGCCCTACTCCCAATTAAGGCATTCCTCGTTTGCTACATCATTTTAATGACCGCTTTAATTTGTCTGGTTTCAGCTGAATTCGAGGATAAAGTATGGCCTATCTGATTTGTGAGAGGACTTCCAGAAAGCCTGCTACAAAAGTTACAGGATGAGACCGTCAGCTACCATAAATAAAGCAACCAAACTACTCTGGTATGAAAAATATTTAAGTGCCAGGACTGATTATATGCGCGGAAGAGTTATGGGTCCCCATAATGGAACTAGACCTTCCATCACATATTCCCCCGAAATTGGGATTAGTCATGTAGTGTGCAGAGGGTGTATTCGTGATATTAACAGCCAACTTGGTTCTGTCATCACTTACGACATTTAGTAAAGCCCTCAATCTGATTATCTGCACACTGGTATGGGAGGTTTTGTTGTCTACATCTGTTTCGGTGTGAGGAGAAATATGCGATCCCTCCCCTACTGCTCATCAGCATTGCTGACTCTGTATTTGTTTTATATGATTAATTGCGCCCGATGAAAAGTGGGCATAAAATTAATCATAGTCAGAAATGAAACCAAACTTCATCTAAATGTTGCAAGTGGGATCATCACTTTGATCTGCTGGATCCAGGTTATACACTGTATTAATGTTTCTTGGACGTTTATTCAGATATATGTGAAAAATGAATTGCAATGATATAACATAATTAAGCATATATTTTTTTATTATTGTCTGTATTGTATATTTTCATAAACAGACCACCTGGTGCTCCTTTCATGCGATCTGGAGGGAGCACCATCCCAAGCTGACACTGATAAACATTAGAAGAAAAATGGATGAAGGGAAAAGAAAGTCATCTACAACTGAAGAGAAAAACAAGCAACCTCGTCAGTAGTACAGAAAGTGGATCTGGGGTCCTATTGATCTTTGACCTCTGAGTGAAATCAAGCCCATTTCATCAGCTCAGAGGTCCGTCTGGAGGAAGAATAAGGTCTTTGGAGGTGCAGACCGACTTCAGTGTGGATGATCTTCTACCACTGGCAATACATCTATTTACCCAGATGTGAAGTCTAAGAAAGGAAAGGAAGAAGATTTTTATTTTCCCTTATAGATGTTGCAAAGAATGCATCGGATCAAAAACAGTTGTCCAGCTCTATTAGGAAACGACGGCTAAAATCTTGTGACTTTATTGTGTACATGTTCGAAGAAATTTAAACCAATCGATGGCGGTGAAGGGCAGTACGATGATGACGGTAGAACCAGAGAAGCTAGAAATAGTTTTTTTGATTCTGTCTTGGAACCGTCCCCCCCGACCCCACCCCCTTCTTGAACCTGTCTCAGGGATCCAACACTGGCACAAGAGAAACAGAAGAAATGTCAAATGATATCTATCGAGATTTTATTTTCTTTGAACAGATCTGAAGTCCTTAACAGAGTTATTTAATGATATGATATTTGTTGTTGTGCAGTTAAATGTTTGCAAATATTTCAGCAAGGAAAAGGGAGTCCCGTAGGAGGCAGAGGAAACTGAGCACTAATTAAACCGACCAATCAAAATACACCATTCATCCGCTATGTTTGATCAAGTAACTATAATTTGCAAATGATATTCCGCCATGTTTGATCACATGATATTTATATGTATACAGATATTTAACGACTGGTAAAAAATGATCATTCTCAACAGATAACCATGCCTTCGTGACAGTGAGATCACGAGCCAGGTCATTATTTTGACAGCGAGGCTCCCTCTTACATCATCGCCCCAAGGAACATATTTCGGCTTTATTAACAGTCAACAATCAATCCAAAATTGGAAACACTTGAACGGTGTAGTTATGTTACCAATGTTGGCAATTTGATCTCCTTGTACTCATGACGATAAAGCGTGATCTTATCAGTGGGATTTTAACTAAATTAACAGCGACTGTGTTAATTATTTGAATGGATTAGTGAACATATTTTGCATCAGTTGATGAACCTTACTAAATATAACAGCAATGGAGGAAGTTAGCCAAAAATTTATTCTCTCTTAACCCAGAAATTAAAATAATTATGACCGCTTTTGCCGTTTATTAATAAAAGACAGATGAACGTTTTACAAGATAGACAACTCTTATGCTTCGTTTCACAGTTGATTGTTAATAAATAGTTCACCAGTTTCTCGCGTTTTTACACACAGTTATCACTCAGTAGATGTCATATACGTGGGGTAGTTTAGTACTGTTACCGAGAGACTAATCTGTGCAGCTTAGCGCCATCAGCAGTGTATAGAACACGGGACGAGGCCAGTTTTCCAGGGAGGTAACTCTTGGTCTCCTTTTTCCGCCAGGGGGTGCCACCAGTCCCGTATAACGTCACTTCCGGTCTGGGTGAATGGAGCGTGACCTTGCCCGTCACTTCCGGTCTGGGTGAATGGCGCGTGACCTGTGAACATGATGTTGTCTGTGGGGACTCAATGTCGTTCATCTCCGTGTCTTTTCGGTGAGCGGAACATGTACTGGGGTTTTTTCCACAATGTCGTTCACCTCCGTGTTTCTTCGGTCCGGTCCGTGTCTTTTCGGTCAGGTCCGTGGGAACATGATAGGAGATGTACTGACTTGTCTGTGGGTTTTTCCCAGAATGTCGTTCACCTCCGTGTGTCTTCGGTCACCTCCGTGTCTTTTCGGTGAGGTCCGTGAAGATGTGACGGAGGTGACCGAAAAGACACGGAGGTGTGCGAAGAGACACGGAGATCACCGAAGAGTCACGGAGAGTTCGGTGAGGTCCGGGAAGATGTTACGGAGGTGACTGAAAAGACACGGAGGTGACCGAGGGTCTCTAGTGTACCGATTGGGTCGTATGAGGTATCAATGTGAAGCATTCGTGAAGGGGCATCCGATGGGGTGGGTGTGGGATTGAAATATCGTCATTCTGGGCATGAGCGGTAGACCAAGGATATGGAAATAGACGTTTAGGGGTCTAGGAGAGCCCCTAGTGGTCCGATGAAGCATATGTGAGGGGGCATCCGATGGGCTGGGTGTGGGGTTGGAATATGGTCATTCTGCGCATGCGCGGTAGACCAAGGGTATGGAAATAGACTTTTTGGGATCGAGGGGGATCCCTAATGGGTCTATGGAGTTGTATGAGGTATCAATGTGAAGCATATGTGAGGGGGCATCCGATGGGCTGGGTGAGGGGTTGGAATATGGTCATTCTGCGCATGCGCCGTAGACCAAGGGTATGGAAATAGACGTTTTGGGATCGAGGGGGGTCCCTAATGGGTGTATGGAGTTGTATTACAAGCGTCTAGTCCGTCATTCATAATCCAGCCGTCGTCCATTAGAGAATATCCGCGTCCATAATCCAAAGACCTATTCCATTTCCATATAACAGTATTAGCACCAAATTCAAAGACAAAAGTATACATAAACATAGGCTTGTTTCCTGCAAGAGAGAAGCGGTCAACAGTTTTCAATGATGCCGGCAAGACATCATGATGTTCCAAAATATCAAATCCGTATCGATCAATGTGAAGCCTATGTGAGGGGGCATCCGATTGAACTAGAGTCTCGGCCGTTGTCCACAGTCTGCGCATGCGCAGACAGGGAATTCCTGGAAAAGGATGTGGAAATAGACGTGTTAGGGTTTAGGTGAGCCCCTAATGATCCTATGGTGTCGTATGAGGTCCTATTTTGAAGCTGTCGTGAGGGAGCATCCGCCTGAGCTAGTGTGTCGTTCGTTGTCAATAGTCTGCGCATGCGTAGTCTGGCCGTAGTCTAGAAATAGACGTGTTGGGGTTTAGGTAGGCCCCTAATGGTCTGATGGGATGGAGTGAGGTATCGATGTAAAGCAGTCGTGAGGGAGTATCCAACGGGCTGGGTGAGACGTGGAACTGACGTCATTCTGCGCATGCGCAGTAGAGAAAGTGCATGGAAATAGACATTTTTGGCGCGGACAGGGTCACTATGGGTCCTATGGAGTCGGCTGGGGTCTTATGTTGAAGCTCTTGTGAAGCAGCATCCGATTGGACTCAGGGTTCTTCCGTGATCAAGGGTATGCGCATGCGCAGTCTGGTCGTAGTATAGAAAATAGGCATGTTGGGGGTGCGTGGCAGGGTGTGTGTGACCCACCCCTAGGGGTCCCTGGTTGGGGTTGGGTGGTGGTGTGGGTTCTGCACACAGACGTCACTTCCGGGTTTCACTAAAACTACCTTCGAGCACAGAAGAGTTCCAATGTTCCCCTTAGACGTAGGGCCAGGATGTTCAACCTCCGGGGTTTTCCCCGGCCCGGGCCGGCCCGCCCCTCCCCGGCCGCAGCGCGCGGGTTACTCAGGCCGCAGCCCGCGCGTGGGTTATCCGGCCGCACGCCTGCGCGTGTGAATTTCGGATTATCATAGGCCACTGATGGGCTACTTTCTCCACGGTATTCGAAGCCAGCTTCACCAAATTCCCACATGTCTGTTATAGCCTTCATGCATTATGCTCATATAGAAAACACACAAGACAGTCTTTTTTGGGTGAGATCTCATTTTTTTTATTCAGTGAACAACAACAACGTGAGAACAACCACGTGAAAACTGAAGTCCAGAACAGGGGGCTTGTACACTGAAATCGATAAAACTTAAGCCCAGAACAGGGGGCTTGAACATTGAAAGAACTTAAGCCCAGAACAGGGGGGCATGTACATTGAAAGAACTTAAGCCCAGAACGGGGCTTGTACATTGAAATCATGGGCGACCCAGTCATATACGAGTACAGCTCGGTCCTCGGCCTTGGGGTACTCGTCAAACATCTGTACGATGTTCCCCCGCATCGATGGTACAGGTAAAACAAGCAATATTGTCCGCACACGCTACTGGTCGGGCTTTGCAACGTTTGACTGTTCCAACACCACGTCTCTGTGCCTTGATCCATGAAGTCTGTTAAATCGGGATGGAGGGGTGGCAGGCCGTACCGGTCAAAGTATTCGACCTGCTGTTCTGTCAAGTACACGCCCACCCAATGTTCACCGGGCCGATCCATCGGGTCCGTGTTGAGATCGTAAGCAGCAGGATACATACGATCTAATGGGAACACATTTCGAAAGACCATACGTGTCTCTGGGTCATTCTCCAGCGCGGTGGTTATCTGACCTGTATCCGTGTTAGGTGGAGAAGTCACACAGGACGTTGCGCGCCTTGTCCACTTGAATGATGTTGTGAAACTCGGCGTAGCAGATCACATTGACGGTGGTCGCGAGGGCTCGTGCAGAGTGGATTTCCAACCGTAAATTGCCTTGCTTGGCGAGGGCCAGCTGATGGTCGTTCTCTAAGGTGGGGGTCAAATCGAAACAGAACAACGTGTATCCGTTCGCGTAGTCCTCCCGACTGATCATATTTCCTTCGTCCTGGTTGATTTGATCGGTGGCTGTAAACAGGCTCTGAGAGGCTCGAATGAAATTCCTGCGCCCAAAGTTCGGTGTTAAGGCCGTGGCTGGGACCTGTTGTCCATCCACATGCAGGGCCACAAAATTGATGCCGAAATGTTCTCTGGGTAGGCTCCGCTGAAACTGGTATTTTCCACACAGGCCAGGATCAATCGCTTGGGTAGTTCCCCCAGGAACAGGTTTTCTTTGTTGGCGCTCATATTTCCAGCAGACACAGAGAACACTTTGGTTTGCACACGTCGGATAGGGTACTGGGCTGGTTTTGTTTTCAAGGCTTTGAGGTGTCCCAATTGAACGGCTGGATTCGGTTTCACTTTTCGGACATACAGGACTGCGTCTTGGATGACAATCTTATAATCAGCTGCATGCCCGTCTACGTTAGTGG